>PVJH01008423.1:28593-67754 GCA_004026705.1 Nesogale talazaci
GGGCCGGGGGGGGGGGGGGGGGGGGGGGTAGGGGCTTACCTAATGGCAGTCAGGTTGGGGTTGGGATTGGGGAGGACCTGCCCCAAGCAAAGTGGGGTTCCTAGCAGCGTCCGGCTGCATGGGGCTATGAGCCCTCTGAGGAGTTGGTTCTGTGCCTAGGAAGGGGGGGGGGCAGGCACGATCCACTCTCCCTCCTCACCCCACCTCCCCATGCTGTGCACACGCCTCCCTGCAGACCCGTCTCCTCCTGGGGCAGCCCCATGTACTCTTCTCTCAGGCAAGTGCTGCCTTCCCGTGGCGACCGTCTGAGTGGCCGGAGATCAGGGAGGCGCTGCCCGGTCCTCACCCTGTCTGAGCCACGGCCCAGTCCGTCGCCTTGAAGGTCTCCCTCTGGTTTCATGCCTGTCCACCGCATGGCCCAGAGGCTCACCGGGGGCTGCTGAACGCAGGGCCGGCAGTTTGAGCCCACCAGCCGCCCTGGGGGAGAAAGCTGCAGCCATCTGCCCCTGTGATGATTTACCCTCTTTGCCCTTCAGGACAGAGGGCTACTATGCCAAGCATGGTGCCCACCTCCGCGTAACATGCCCCAAAGATGCGAGGCGACGTCTTGCCATCCTTGCTTCTCACAGGCATCCTTACCTAGTCCCAGGTTTTCTACTATCAACCTTCACAGAACTCAGAGTGCCCCAGGGTGCCCCCTCAGGATGCCCGCTCCCTCCCACCGGGCTCTGTAACTGCTGATCAACGTGTGTCTCCTCCCGTTTTCTAAACTCAAGGAGTCCCTTGAGAGGGTGGGTGGAGGAGTTTGAAGGTGCACTTCCCCTGGGCTGCCAGAGCCTCTGGGTGGGGCTCAGGGCAGCTGCCAGCTTATCTCACCCACTGAGAAAGCCCCGCCTTGGCATTCGGACTGTGGGGGTTGCCCGGTTTGGTTTTGTTGCTGGGCCCGCATTTCCTGTCTGGGTTGTTGCTACTGGCAACCAGCAAGGAAGTGTTTTCCTTCCCATCTGGGCTTCGTATGTTCATGGAGGAGGTGGGGGGAAAGCGGCCAACATTAAAAAAGGAGAGGAGAGGAGAATCCCAAAGCGGTTAGCGGTCAAGAAACAAAGAATCACAATTTCTAAAAAACATGTAAGAAGACCGTAAAGGGAGGTGCCGTCCTCCCTGGGAGGGGCGCCCCGCCCCCACGTGCTGGTGCAGGTAGACGTACTCCCAGTAGGTGGGGCTGATTGATCGGTGAGAGGCGGTGCAGACTGACTCACGGACCCTGTCTCAGAACTCAGGAGACTAGGCTCTGTCTGCCTTGATGTCACACCCCCCCCCCCACTGACAGTGACAGCCCACCTGGTTTCTTCATAACCTGTGGGGTGGGGTGAGGGGGGGTTGTTGCACTGCTAGCAGCCAGTCACCGCAACCCAGCACCCTCAGTCCGCAGAGACTGAATTCGCTCTGACCCTTCCACTGCAAGGCTTTCTCTAGGAAGGAAGCCAGGGTGCAGCGCGTCCTGGCGTGTCCCCAGCAGGCCAGACTGGATGACCCGGGGCTCAGTCCTTGGTGTCTATGAGCGCCTCCAAGATGGGCAGATGACTGGGCAGATATGGGGCTAACATGGCATGGGGAGCAGGTTGGGATATGTGTGGTCGGGCCTGGCCAGGAGGTTGTCCGCTGGAAAACTGAGTGTTGCAGGCCTCAGGGGCCGAGGAGGCAGAGAGGCCGTGTTCTGCACCTCTTCACGTCCAGCCCACCTTCAGCTCCCGTGTTAGACGCTGCCCCCCCTTCCCCTCCCCCGACAGCCCACTCTCATCTGCCAGACACTAGCCCTACCTCAGACTGTGGCTGGTAACCGTGGAAACCATGGGCTGGATTATGACCCACAGCCCAGCGGCATGCTGCTGGACCTGGGGCCCTGGGGTTCGGGGCCCTGGGAGACCTCAGCAGGCCTCCCCAGGCCTGAGGGTGTCATGTCTGCCGAAGCCCCCTCTGCCTCAGCTGGCTCTGGCCCGGGGTGGAGCTTCTGTCAGTCTGCCAGCAAGGGCCCCCCGTACGTCTGCCAGCCCCCCAGCCCCCGAGAGTCTGCCTGGGTCAGGACGTGTGGCTGACTCAGGGCGCCCTCAGCTGACGAACCAAACCCGGACGGACAGACGGACGGGCGGACGCCGTGGTGGGAAGCGCAGGGCTGCGAGGTGAAGCATGCCCTCATCTCCTTCTCTTCTCGCCCCCCCCCCAATCCCTTTGCAGAAGTTGCTATGGGCGTCCTGCCACGGCGCCGACACCCCTATGATCAATTTCGACCTCCGCCAGTTTGCCAAAGGGGGGAGGCTGGGCAGACTGGAGCACCTGCTGAGGCCGCAGCTGCAGCTGCACTGGGAGGAGTTTGAGGTGTTCGCCAGGGGCGAGCATGTGAGTCCCCGGTGAGTGAGTGAGTCTCCCATCTGCCGGCCGCTGGGTGGTCAGGGTCCCACAGGGGGCAGGGGACTGGCGGGGGGTGGGGGGGAGGCTCATCAAAGACAGTCTTGTCTCCTGTCTAGGGTCTCCTGGACTCCAGGATGTCAGGTTTTTGTTTTGTGGGGAGGTCTGGTTGTCCCTTTTCCCTTCCCACAACCCAATGCACGCTGGGGGCAATTTTCAAGTCGGCAGTGCTGTAGGACTGGTTGGCAAAAGAAGTGGAGTCCTAAAGGGGACCCCACAGTAACTGTTACATCTGCCCCCCCTACCCCGTGGACTCTGCTCATGGTGCTGCCCCCACCCTCACCCTCATCAGGCTCGAACTGGGCTCCTCGGGGTCTTCCCTGGACTTCCGGAAGTCGGCGGTCCAGGTTCCCCTTGAGATGCACCACACGTGGGCCTCAGTCCCAGCCGCCAAGCACACGCACAACTCACACCCCCTCCCCCGCTTAGCGTCCAACCTGAGCAGACCCCTCGAGGGCGTCCTTCGACCCTGGAGCAGAGGTGGGAACTCTGCGGTCCCCCTGGAAATCAGAACGGAGCCGGGGGCCCTGTCAGGACAGTGGGGGGGGGGGCTGGTTGCCCTGAGTGGAGGGCCAGGCCCCCGCAGCGTGAGGGGGACAGGTGTGCGGGCTGCTGAGTGTGGGCCAGGTCTGCCCCTGTCCAGGCAGCCCTGCATCCCCGAGCGCGTGGCCTGGTGGTCTGATGGCTAACCAGGCCCTGCCCCGCTGTGACTGTCATTGAGGCCCCTTCTGCGGGATGGGATTTGTGACCACCATGACCTCTGGTCCTTGTCCTAGCTTCCAGAAGGGCACACTGAGAACCAACTGCCTGGACTGCCTGGACCGGACCAACACCGTGCAGTGCTTTATCGCCCTCGAGGTCAGTGCTGAGTGGAGGCTTGCTGGCTGCCCCATGCAGAGGGAGGGACACTCACCCCCACGCTAGCTCTTTGGACTGGCATTCGTTCCCCCACGGCGGGTGGAGATGGGCCAGGTTTTCAGGGGTGGGGGTGGGGGCTGGGAGGAACACCCGTGGGTCCCAGGAGGGAGTGTGCGCACCTGGATGGACCTCACCTGGCTCACACTGGAGGAGGAAGGCAGGCCAGCGCTGTTGCTGTCCAGCCCTGCTGGGGTGGTGAGGATGGGGTCAGAGGGCATGGTTCAGAGGTCGAGCTTGTCAGCGAGGGTAGTGTGTAGGGGTTGGAAATCCCTCTGTAGCCAGAAACACCCCACCCCTGCTCGGGTTAGCATTCTCCCGGGCCCCAGGCGAGGGGCTGCTGGGATGGCCCCGTGACTCCCCGTGCTCCCTCCCAGGTGCTCCATCAGCAGCTTGAGAGTCTGGGGCTGCACTCGAAGCCCATCGCCGACCGCTTCGTGGAGGCCTTCAGAGCCATGTGGTCCCTGAACGGGCACGGCCTGAGCCGAGTCTTCACGGGCAGCCGGGCCCTGGAAGGAAAGGCCAAGGTAGGGGGCCCTCAGGAGGGGCGGCCGTGGGGCCCCGCAGCGGTGGGACCCTCTCACCCAGGCGCCCTCTGGCCCCCGGCAGGTGGGGAAGCTGAAAGACGGCGCCCGGTCCATGTCGCGCACCATCCAGTCCAACTTCCTGGAGGGGGTGAAGCAGGAGGCCATCAAGCTGCTGCTGGTGGGGGACGTCTGCAGTGATGACGCAGCCGACAAGAGCAGACTGCTCATGGACAACACCGCACTTCTGGGTAAGAGGTCTTTCTGGAGGGAAGGGGCTCCAGGACATTCCCACCCACCCCCATCCCTTCTTCCACCTCTTCTCCTGCAACCCCAGACGGCGGGGGACAGAAACCCCCTGTCCTGAGAGGGCACAGTGAGAATCTCTGGCTTTCGGGGCTTTGGCGTAATCCGTGGTTCATCTCATGATCCCACTGGTTGACCACAAGGGGGTGGCTTTGAAGAACAGAGACTGTGTTCTCCAAGTTCGGGCAGCCAGGAGTCTGAGCCCGGGAACCCGTTCTGCCCTTGATAACTGTCGGTTATCAGAAGAAGCCAGCTTCTGATACATACACTACGGGTTCAACAGGCGCAGTTGTATAGCGATAATGATTATTTGTTATAATTAGGATTATAGAGAGTGAGTTAGTCCGTGTAGACTAGAGGAACAAATTTCTTGGACACGCATATGGATACAAGGAAAAGGTTTATATACAAGAGGAATGGGACATTGAGAGAGCATCCCAGCCCAGTCCAGTTCAAAGTCATAAGTCCAATATTAGCCCCTATGCCCAATATCAGTCTATAAAGTCTCCTTCCGACTCACAAAGTCACAGGCCAGTGGGTGCAGAGTCCCGGCGCCAACAGGGGTCTCTCCATGGCTCCTCGCTTCCAGGGCTCAGGGTCCATCAATAGCATCCCGTGGTGGCAGAAGCAACTCATCACTGGCAGGGGTCCCCTCAAGGCCTCTCCAGCTTCAGAGGTCTGGTTCCATCAGGGCAAGGCCGTGTGGCTTCTCCTCCGGCTCCTGCAGCAGCTCGGACACTGCCATCTTGTCTTGTCCGTAATTCCTTGTCTCAGAGACTCACTCCCAACAACTGCTGGGATAGCTTCTCATCTCATTGAGGTTAAATATCGCGAGATTTCCCAGAAGTCTCAGGAGAAAGCCATGCCCACACAGAGGCCTCATTGGCTACTCAGTGGCTCTCTCCAGATGAACAGGCTAGACTCCGCCCCTACATCTCAGTCATGAAATTAACATAAGTACATGACTGCCACAGAGAGCATGAAAGAGAGAAATGATAAGAATCAGACACATTGCACATCAGGGTAGCATGCTCACCTCCGCCTCACTTGGTGGTCCACGTGGAGAGAGAGTAGGGGAAAGGATTACATCATGAGGGAGAGGAGCCGGCACTTAGGTACAGGGGAGGCAGGAGAGACAGCCTCTATCCTGCTGCTTGTGCTGTGTCCTGGTACGCTGACTGATCGTCTCCAGGACAACGCTCTCCTTTGCCAGGAGACCAGAAAGACAGGATGGTGCCCAGTCTCCGTTACCAAGCATGCCAATCAAAGAGTCTATACAAAGAATCCTAACCACGGGGGGAGCGGGGGGAGGGGGGGTGATCAGGCAAAACACAATTCAGATTCTCCTGCAATCCTGCCTTCTGGCTAAGGCGGAGCCACAGAGGCTGGATGAGCCCCAGAAGCTAAGGCCATGAGATCATCTTCATGTCTTAAACCAAAAAACATCTCCTAACATCTTCTTTAGAATCAACCGATAGTTTACCTTGCTCAGTGGAAAATGTCTGCTCAGAGCATTATGCTCTTTTAAGATCTAGCTACACAGTCTCACACTGGCAACAGCCATTTGGAAGAAAGAGAATTTAAGGGACCCGTTTGTGTGAATGGAGGAGACAGCTCAGAAAAGGCCGTCATGGAAGGTACCTGTTGCTCTGGGTCATGTGTGTAGAAGTCCATGTATGTTCTCACCAACAATAGACGATGTGTGAGTCTGGTAGACTAGAGAAACAAATCCAGGGAGATTCAGGTGTGTATAAGAAAGAGGTGTGCATACAAGAGCAATTGAACATCGAGAAACTATCCCAGTCCAGTCCAGATCAAGTCCATAAGTCCAATATTAGCCCATATGCCTGATACCATCTGTGTCAGTCTGGATAGACTAGAAGAGCAAATTCATAAACTCTCATACATGTATAAGAAGGAGGTTTATATACAAGAACATTTGAACACTGAGAAAACATCCCAGTCCCATCTTGTCCAAGGTCATAAGTCCGATATTAACCCATATGCCCGATACCAATCTATAAATCCTCTTCAGACTCACGAAACACATGCAATAACATCAGAACAAGCACAGACCAGCGGGTGCAGAGTCTGGTGTATCCAGTGGCGGTAGAAGCATCAGCACTGGCAGGGGTCTCCCCGCGCCTCCTCCAGGTTCCAGGGCTCAGGCTCCATCAGCATGTTGCCATGTGTCTTGTCAGCTGCAGTGTCCCCCAGGGAGTGAGCTGAGAGATAGCGTCTCCTGCCCTTTACTCTTAATCCCCTCCGATTGGCACCAGATTGTGTAAGGACCGCAGAGGAGGCAGCCCAGCCTGTGCCGACGACAAGGGTCCTGCCTCGGCTGCAGTGTGACGTTTTGGCTTAGGCCCCCAGCCTCCGCCTTCAGCAGGCCCATCTGTCAGTGCACAGCGGCCAGATGGCGGTCTGGGGTTTGGGGGTTTGGCCGATAGAGATGAGCGTGCCTTTGATCTCCTCCCCCACAGTGACCCCCAGGATCCTGCAAACCATGTGGGAGCGGCAGTCGGAGTTCACAAAGTTCAAGCGGCTCCGCATTGCCATGGGGACCTGGAACGTCAACGGAGGGAAGCAGTTCAGGAGCAACCTCCTGGGGACCGCGGAGCTCACCGACTGGCTGCTGGACTCGCCCAGGCTGTCGGGAGCGGCCGGGTCTCAGGGTGAGGGCGGCTCCCTCAGAGCGGACTCCACTGACCCCCGGGGGCAGCGGGGGGACCTGGCTAAGAGCCCCTGCCACGGGGTATTTGAGACCGAGCTGGGGTTTTCCTTTTGCCGTGTTGTGTTTTTTGACCACTCTCTCCCCCTCGCTCTCTCGCTGGCTCTCACACTCTTCAAACCGGTCGACTTAATGCCTTTTAGAGCTGTTCCATGTGTACAGGGAATACGGAGCAGAAAAGACAGGATCCCCACGCCCTCACCCCGTGCATATAGTCTTGGTCAACACGGTTGACATCGTTGTCTGAGACAATGGACGGCCGGATCCTGACACACTCTGACTGACTAAAGCCGAGCATTTCCCCGAGGAGTCGCTCTGGGTGTTATAAGGAGTCCTGGTGCCGCAGGAATTAAACACTGGCCTGCTAACCGGAAGGTCAGCGGTTCGACCCCACCAGCCGCTCCTGGGGGGATGATAGGAGTCAGAATCGACTTGACGGCAGTGGGTCGGGGGGTTTCTCTGTTTTGACAACTTCTAAAGGCTTGGGTTAATTTTTTTTTTTAATACTCTGTAGAGTTTTATTGGCAGCTAATATTCCTGTCAGACAATTCGGTGGTGGAGCCACATCAAGAAGAGCTGTAGAAAGATCACTGCAGTCCCGTGGGTTTGGGGAGATGAGGGGCTTCCGCACTTTTGGAAGGGCCCCTGGTGCGTGTAAGGTCCTGTGTCCACCTTGACAGTGCTGTACAGAATAGTCCCGCTGCCCTACCCCCAAAGTGCCCTGCACGTCACCTGCCCCCTGGCAGCCACCGCAGGCCTTTCTCTCTGTGGTCACCTTTTCCAGCATATCATTGGATTGGAATCCTGTGGCGTGAGCAGCTTTGCCAGACCGAGCCACGCTTTCCCGTTCCAGAAATTCTGGGAGGGTTCCCCGCGCTGGGCCCCCCTCTCACCCGCCAAGACTCTGCTGTCGGAGGTGCTGAGAGCTTGGACCTGCCGGTCCAAACGAGATGTGGCTTCCAGAGTTTTGTGACGGTCGGGAGCTTGTCCGGGGCCAAGTATGTTTTACGTGACCGGCTTGGCCAAGAATAGCTTGTCCTGCATTCGTCCGCTGTAAGCGGTCCTGCAGGGTTGTGGGTACCGAATAAGAAGAAAGCGGTTCCCCGTTGGCCGCCTCCCCTCGGAGCCCCTCTGAGGCGGGTGATATTAGGGTAAAGTGACCAGACGTCCCACTTTGGGTGGGACAGTCCCGATTTTAAATCATTTTTTTCACATCCCGTGGCGTTTTTTTTAAAGTCCTGACTTTTGGAAAGAATGCACGGCAAGCTAGGGAGCGGCAGGAGAACAGGAAGGGAATATATCCCCTCTACTACGCAACCACACCCCCCACCCCCATCAATGGTGTCCCGCTTTACCAATGTTAAAACTGGTCACTTTATGTTAGGAGCCTCAGAACTCAGCACGTGAGGACTGTGATGTGACTATGATTTGACATGGACGCCTGGATTCTAGCATTGCCTGTGGTCGAATGGTGTGGGGAGAGGGCTCCAGCCCACAGCTCAAAGTTGGGGGTGGCTCGGGGGATGGGGCCATGCTGGCTGGCGGGTGTGCTGTGTCCGGAGACCACTCAGCCAAGTGTGAAGCCTCCTTGTTGGTCTCTGGGAACATGGGGTGACTAGAGGCAGCTAGGAGCGGGTGAATTTGAAGGGATCTCATGAGGAGACTCTGGTAGATGTGTAGATCAGAACAGGGCTCTGTTTTCTTTTTACACAAGGTGCTTTTATAGAAAAAGGAAAGCTTGAGTCTTGTGAAGCCTAAAATTTGGAGTGGACCTCTGTAAGGCAGATATCGCTCGGGACCAGCTTCCATTCCAGCCCTGCCCCTGGTCAGTCGGGCTGCTTTTTCTCTGCTCTGATGGTCAGCATAGCGGCCCCAGGACAGTCTCTGTCCTCTCATGTGGTCATGTCAGTCCCTGAAAGGCACCCAGTGACTCGGAGAGGGGGGGGTCGCACTGGTCTAGCCCAACCACCCAAAGCCACCGTGATTGATTCCTTCCAGCCGGACATGGTTAGCAGGTGTGCCCGTACCTTATGCACTGGGCCGGACAGGGCCTGGGGCTTCTCATATGACCTGTGACCTCCTGTGGACTGCCAGGTGAGCCCAGGAGGTGGTTACAGATGCTTTCGGCAGAGACACTGGGACGGGGGCTCCCTGGGAACCGGATGACCCAGGCCACACCATCCTGATTCTAATGTCTCCCCACCGGTTCCCTAGATGATAGCAGCCCGGCCGACATCTTTGCCGTGGGGTTTGAGGAGATGGTGGAGCTGAGCGCAGGGAACATCGTCAATGCCAGGTAGGTGGCCAGCAACAGGTGCTACAGGTGATCCTCGGCAGGGGCGTGACCAGAGCAGGACCCTGAGGTTTACCCCCCCTCTCCACTGCTGAGCCCCACTGCACTCTGCCCCAGCCAGGCCCTCTGCATGGGCCCCCACCGTGCACCGTGGCCTGTAGAGACAAGGGACCAGGGCCAGAGATCAGATCACTCCAATGTTGCCAGGTGCCCGCTCCAGGCAACACCCATCTGTGAGCACCTAGGGAGACACTGTCTGGTCCTGCATCACCCTCACAGTCGTGGCTGCACTTGAGTTCCCTGTCACAGCCCCGGTGTCCACCCATCTTCTCAAGGCCCTTCCTCAACTTCACCGAGTTCATGGGCCTTCCTGACAGCACGTCCACGTGTGTGAGACTGTGTCTTGCCGGCCTTGCGTCTAAGAAGGGTTCTTGGTGGTCTCTTCTTCCAAGTCCGTTTGTTCTGCTGGCCGCCCATGGATGTTCAGTGTCTGTCTCCAGCCTCCTCACCCCAAGGCATCTGCTCTCCCGTGCTGCTGTTCATTGGCTACCCAGCTTCACATCTGTGCGAAGCAGTCCAGAGCACTCAGTTGGAGGCAGGCACTCCGTAGACCTGAGTGGTCTTTTTTCCCTGATACTGCTTTCAAAAAGTCTTTTTGCAGTAGATTTGCTCAAGGCCATATATCATTTTATTTTCCTTCCATTTCAAAAAAAAATTGAAACCACATTTTAATAGGGACTCTCACAGCTCTCAGAACAACCCATCCATCCATTATATGGAGTATGTTTGTACATATGTCGCCATTGCCATTTTCTAAACATGTACTTTCAATTTGAGCCCTTGGCATTAGCTCCTCTTTTTTTCCCTTCCCTCCCCCTCATTTCATTTCTAGACTCTTGGTCCCACAGGTATTGATTGTGCATCCAAGCAAAATGAAACCTTTTCTCCCTTTATCATAAACACGGGTAGACATCTTTCTTCTTCCGTTACTTACAGCCAAGATCCCATCTGGGATTAGTAAGGACATTGCCTGTTTCCATGTCCTCTTCTGTACCCAGCCTAGATTTCCGGCCGCGCCCTGTCAATGGATGCTGTGATCATGTTTGAATGGTCTTCAGAAGAAATGTACTTGGCTGTGGCATGACTGACATGATCCAATCATGCCCACCTGCTCTTAGGTCATCATGATTGGGAGTGGGGCCTGGAAAGGGATTTGTGCAAGTCGGTAGATGAGGTGACTACCTTCTGGATTTCTTGCCATAAGTGAGTGGCCCAGGCCCTTCGATGGCTGCATCTGTTTGTTGAAAGGTCCCAGCTGGTGCCCTGTCAGCTCCCGGAGCTTTGGTTTGTTGCTTCCTCTGTCTCGTCAGTGGGTTGTTGAGAAAGGGGTATCTGCAAATATTCTAGCCTGTGACCTGTGGTGTCACCTTTGTCCCCAAGGCCGTCTCTTTCAAATCCGGATCCTTCTTTGGCTCCGACTTTTGGCAGTCCATCCCCAGTCCTTACCCAAGCATCTCGAGTGCACGTGGGAGCCGTTTCAGTCGGAAGAAGTTGGTGATTTCATCTTTGTCCTTGGTGGTTATGGTGCAGACATCTTCCAGAGGTGTGTGCGTATTGTCCCATCACGGAAAGGAGAGGCCTTGAGATGTTCTTTTTGACAATGAACACAGCACCCTTCGCCTTCAACTTGTCGTTTCCAACATAGCTAGACCGTTAGATTGTCTGCCTCCAAATAGCCAAGGCCGGTCCGTTCCCTGAGGTCTAATTTACGGCCGCCTCGTAACTCTTCCCCATTCTTACAAGGGAGAGAAGGGAGGTCCAGCGTGGCTACAGCCTTGGCCTCTGGCCTGGTATTGGGGTGACTCACGCTACCTTTGAGTTCCTGGCGGGTGTGTGCATGCTCACGGAGGGTGGGGCTGGACAGTCTGGTTCCTAGGCTTAAAGTGGGAGGACTCTGGAACACAGGGAAGGATGCCTTTCTTCTCAGCGCCCCGTCCAAAGGAACGGATCAAAGCCAGCAGATTGTAGTCCAGTACAGCATCAGCCAGGCAATCTTGGTTAATTATGGACACACACATTGTTGTGCTGACCGTGTGTGTGTAAAGGACATTCGCCTTACTATGACACCAACACCACTATTTGTCTCCAAAGCCTTCCAGAGCACCAAACAGAAACTCAGTGCCCCTAAGTGACCCCAGTCCCTTTCCCCAAGCCCCTAGGAACCAACAATCTACATGTGTCTCTCTGGCTTGGTGGGTCTCAGTGTTTTATCTGACACTAGATGTCTCTGTGTGGTCTTTGTCTCCGAGGCTGCCTGATTTCACCCGGCATCACGTGTGTCGAGTTCCTCCAGCTCTGGGTGTGTAGCGGGCTCTGTGTCCTTTGCTGGCTGAGCCAGAGCCACTGTCCAGAGATGGCCTGTTTCATTTTCCCTCATCCCTTGACGGGCACTTGGGCTGCTTCCAGGCTGGGGCCACGAGAAAGAGCTCTGCTACCAATGTGGGGGTCACTAGTCGCTTCTGGGACGCTCCTCCATCTTCTCTGCAGAAATGGCATTTCAAGTTTTCCGTTCATTTGTTAACGGCATTGTGTGTCTTTTGGTTGCTCCTTGAGCACCCCCCTGTTTTTCCCCCGCCCCAAGTGTCAGCATTATTCTTAGGAGCTTTCTGAACAAACCGAGAAGGCTATTTCAGCTGAACTCTTAGAAGCAGGGGCCTGAGCTGGGCTCCAGGTGTGGGGGTGGGGGACCTCTTGGAGTGTACTGCCCAGGCGGTCCTGAAAGCCCATGGCAGGACCAGGTGGGATGAGTTGGGCAGGAGGCATTGAGGGTGGGGTGGCCCCATCTGCCCATCCCTCTGCTCTCCCTTCCCAGCACCACCAACAGGAAGATGTGGGGGGAGCAGCTGCAGAAGGCCATCTCCAGGTCGCACAGGTACATCCTCCTGACGTCGGCACAGCTGGTGGGCGTCTGCCTGTACATCTTCGTGCGCCCCTACCACGTGCCCTTCATCAGGTAAGAACGTTGTCCGGCAGGCAGCGAGGGCAGCAGGGTCAGGATCGGCCCTTACGCTAGAGAAAGGCGCCAGGGAAAAGGAGGTGGCATAGACCTCTGTCTTGCAACTAAGGAGTTGCCCCTGGGAAATGTCCAAGGCCAAGAGTCGGGGTTTTCCAGAAAGCCTGCCTCACCCAGCCTGCGTTAGGCACAAGGAAGGGAGCCCCTTGTTGAATAGTCACAGGCAGGAAACTCTGCCCCCACTTGAAAAACTCAGCAGGAAACGCCCGCTCTGTTGTTCACATGTACAGAAGAAGATGGAACCCCAGCCTTGCAGAAGGGAGGCTGAGGGCCAGAGTCTCCTGTCAGGAAAGCAGGGATTTGTGTGTGTTTAAATTCGTGGGGTGTGTGTGTGTGTGTGTGTGTGTGTGAAATGTGACCTTTTCACTCCACTTTCTGACAACCTCAAACGGCTGGTCTTAGCATAGGGTTCAGATGCCCCCACCTCCTCCTTTCTAACTGTCCCACCACCCACTTTCCAATCACCCTCTTGAGGGGTGTGGATGCATGTCACTAGGGTGCTCAGAAGCTCGGCCACCGGTATTTCGGAGACCAGCGGGGACCCCCGCCGTGGACAGGTCTCAGCAGAGCTCCCAGACTAAGAGAGACCAGGTGATCTGCTTCTGGCCTGAGACTCACAATGGTGCGTGCAGTCTGAGTGGCGCCCCACCCCCACCCCCACCCCATCCCAGGACCTGGCAGTGTTTCATTCTGGGACCCGTGGGGGTCCGCAGGGTCAGAGGCACCTCCACAACAGCTCACCATGAGCCCTCGTGGCTGGTGTTGGGCACACGAGCTGGCCTTTCCCTCCTCCACCTAGTCGGCTCCAGCTGGTCGAGCATCTCAAACGATGGGAAGGCTGCCAAAGTGTGCCCTTCCTGGGTCTAGCTCGCAAGACTTCCCCTTGGCTTCTTAATCGTCTTATATGACTCTTCCAGAAAACTTTCCAATTTGCATTCCTTTGAACCTTTTTTGAAACCATTTGACTGGGGGCTCCTCCAACTCTGATCACAGTGCATGCATCCAGCCGTGGGGTCAAGCACATTTGTCCCTATGTTGCCATCATCATTTTCTTTCTACTTGAGCCCATGGTATCAGCTTCTCATTTTTCTTTGGACCCTTTTTTTTTTCTTCAATAACTTTGTTGGGGGCTCTTATAGCTCTTAAAACATTCCATACATCATTTGTATCAAGCGTATTTGTACACATGGTGTCATCTTCATTTCCAAATATTTGTTACTTGAGCCCTTGGTATAAGCTCCTCTTTCCCCCTCCTTTTTTTTTTAATATAAATCATTTCATTTTATTGGGGACTCCTACAACTCCCATCATGATCAATCCATACATCATACATAATCCTTACATCATACATAATCCATGCATCAATTGTATGCAGACCACATTCGCACACTTGTCGTCATCATCCTTTGGACTTTTATGATCGTCCAGGCCCAGGCCTGGGTCCCTGGCTGAACTGCTCGTGTGTGTAGATGGGAAGCTGGCGTATGATGGGAAACAGAACTTCTAGCTCCAGGGGGCTTACTGGATCCCCGGAGGTCGGGAGAATGAGGACACTATCTTTAAACCTCAAACCAAAACTACCCCCTCAAAGTCACCTACAAACTAGACAGGTGAAGGAGAGGCGCGAGGACGACCCGGGGACGACCCAAAGAAGACGTGACTCTGAGAGTCATCTGTCTGATCGGATGGCCAGTGACTCTCAAGTTCAGTCAAGAAGGTGAAGGGACTGAGCCCTTGGAAGGGCAGAGAGACCCGAGCCCCAGGCAGGCTCAAGACACCTTGAGGGATGGAGCCGGCCGTGCGTGCTCAGGACACACATGCAGAGTGTTGGGCGGGCGTGTGTGGTTAAGTGCGTGTTTCGTCGCGTGTGTGTTCAACGGCAGCAGGAAGTTAGCCTGTGCGTGAGCAGGAGCCTGTGGGAACAGGAAGTTGGAAACACACATGCCCAGGCCAGACAGTGGCTCACGTTTACTCCTCGACTATGTAGATCAGGCGTCCTCAAACTTCGGCCCAGGGGCCACATGCGGCCCACTGAGGACATTTATCCAGCCCACTGGGGGTTTTTGCCGCCGCTGCCTGTCCTGCTTAACAGTCGACTCATCCCGGGTCCGCAGTGAATTTGTTCATAGTTTGTTTTATTTTTTTAACTATAGTCCAGCTCTCCAACAGCCGGAGGGACAGTGAACTGGCCCCCTGTTTAAGAAGTTTGAGGACCCCTGAGGTAGATGATCTGGGGTGGGGGTGGGGGGACAGTGACAAAGCCTTCATGATTCTGCTGCTTTAGGGACAACGTGGGGACTCGAAGCAGCACCCAGGGACCCCTTGGAGCCGCACTGCGAGTGTCCCTGGGGGCTCTCTGTGTACACAGCCATCCAGGAAATGCCCAGTGGCTTAGACAAGAGAACTTGTCCCCATGGGAAGCGGTGGATGCTGTGGCGCTGGCCGCCTACCAGAGGGGATCGGTAGCATCTGGGGACGGACGTCCACTCTCAGAGGCCAGGGTGGTGTTGCTCTGCAGCGTCGCCGCCCCGGGACCGACAGAGCGTGGGCGTGCTTGTGTTGCAGGGACGTGGCCATCGGCACAGTGAAGACGGGCATGGGCGGAAAGGCCGGTAACAAAGGCGCCGTGGGCATCCGCCTCCAGTTCCACGGCACCAGCTTCTGCTTCATCTGCAGCCACCTGACGGCCGGGCAGTCGCAGGTGAAGGAGAGGAACGAGGACTATCGGGAGATCACCCAGAAACTGAGCTTCTCCAGGGTGAGAGGCCGGGTGGCTGGGGCTTGCGGGCTGCTCGGTGGGTGGGAGGTTCCCATCCCCTGGGCACTGGGAGCACCGCTCACAGGGGCCCCGGAGAAGTCGGATGTCAGGGGAGGGCGTGACTGTGGCCTTCCGTGGTGGGCACCAGGATGCACTGGGCCAGGCCAGCCCTGGGCTGCTCTCTGCCCCTTCTTATCTCAGTGTGCTGCTGGCAGCGCTTTCCATCTCCTGAGGTTTCTCAGGTATATTTCCCAATTTTGTTTTCTAACTGAATACAATGCGGGTTGGGGGGGGGTGATGAATATGGCCCCACATTGGCCAGGAGGATATTAGCCCACCTGGAGCATAAGGGTCCGTATTCAGGCTTCACAGGTGCCCCGTTTGACAGATGTAGGGCATCCCTAACCACTGAGCAAGCCCTGGATAAGCAGTCCCTGCCATCGAATGGTTACGCTTTGGGGTGCAATCTGCCTGGTCGGCAGTTCAAAACCACCGCCAGCTCCACGGGAGATAAAAGAGGCTTTCTGCTGCCATCAACGGGGAGGGTCTCAGAAACTCACCCATGGGGTGGGGGTGGGGGGGTCGCTGTGAGCCTGCATTGACTTCACGTCAGTGTGATGGGAGCCCGAGCCTGGATCTCACCAGCTGCTGAGGCACCTCATGCTGCCCTCTCCTGGTGGGCTAGAGGCCGTTCGCCCTGTCTCGGGTGACACAGACACACCCCACCCCACCCCCCAGGCATGTCCGACTAGCACTGGGCTCTGTGGGGTTTTCAGTGGGGGAAGGAAAATGCCAGACCTCCCTTCCAAGGCCCCTCTCTGTGAACTCCAACCGGTCGTGCCTTCTGTTAGCAGCTGACGCAGTAACTGACTGCACCACCCAGTCAGCAGGCGTTCCTTATACACGAGGACTTTAGTGTTCTCCTTGTTGTGCAGAGGTGACACCACCGGCCCCTGGGGGCCTGACACAGGCCTGGTTTCCCATCCTGAGGAACCTGTGCCTCCCGGGCTCTCGCGGTGAGGACAAGCCTGCCTCCAGCCTCCATCCCCTCGGGGCTCCGGCCGCCTTCATGCCCAAGTGCCACGAGGCTTGTGAAAACGAAAGGTCTCATTAGTCTTTCTTGGGTGAAAAGGTGACACCCATGATGGCTGCTTTGGGACCTTGTCAGTGCCTCGTTTTTCACTCTTATGTTGACCATTATCCATGTTTGGTTTTATGGTAAGCTCAGTGTGACTTTTGTTGAATTCCTGAATAAAATTTTTGGAATATCTGGTTAGGAGAAATAAAGGGCGGGAGAGTCCAGCTCATGTCAATCAGGGACATGTTGAGAACAAGACCCTGTTGCTCTTTTTCCACCACAGAATTGTCCGGGGCTCTGCGTCCCTGTGTAGCCACGAGCTGGTCCTAAGTAAGAAGCCCTGAGGACCCTGTGGGCTCCGTATTGGACTGTGAATCCCAAAGTCGGTGGTTCAAACACACACCCCCACCCTGCCTCCTGGAGGGCAGTCGACGAGGTGGTCTCCCCCGATCAAGACTTAGTCTTGTAAACCCGTCATTGGAGCATTGACTCAATGGGGAAGGGGATTTGTTTTTGTTTTTGTTTTTAAGTCATAAGTAGCTATTTAAATTTAAGTTAATTAACATGCAAGTCAAACCCAAGACTTCTGGCCTCCTCTGTTACCCCGGCCACGTGTCTGGTCTCCAGGGTGAGGCAGGTGGAGAACATCCATGACAGAGGATGTTTTCCCTGGTAAGCCCTGGAGCTGGTTTCTGATGCTCGACGTGACTGCTACCGCAGCTCCAAACGCAAACTCCACGGAGCTGCCTGCAGAGGGTTCTGGGACCCCTGGAACAAGCGCTGCTCCTGAGGAAGGCCTTGGTGGGTTTCCTGAGATGAGGCTTTCTGCTCCTGTAAACAACTGCCCTCTGGGAACCCACAGGGGGAGGGGCAGTTCTACCCTGCTTGACAGGCCTGCCATGAGTCAGTATTGACTTACTGTCAGCGGGTTTGGGGTTTTCTCGGAAGTTCTGCTGTAAGATGTCCTCTGCCCAGTTGTCCGCTTGTCCTTCCCCCGCCCGACCTCCCGCCAACCGTGCCGTCTCAGTGCTCGTCTTCTGTGTCACCCAGGGAAGAAGCGTGTTTTCTCACGACTACGTGTTTTGGTGTGGCGATTTCAACTACCGCATTGATCTGACCTATGAAGAAGTCTTCTATTTTGTCAAACGCCAAGACTGGGAGAAGCTCCTGGAATTTGACCAGTTACAGCTTCAGAAATCAAGTGGAAAGGTGAGTCGTGCTTACACACACACACACACACACACACACACACACACGGCAGGTGCCGCTATTGTCAGGTAGCATTGAGTTGGTTCCAATGCTTACACACCGTCTAAGCGTGTCTTAGACACAACAGAAGGAAAGCCTGCAGCCCGGCACCAGCTCCGTCTTCGCCATCATGCCTGTGAGTGCACTGCGGCAGCCCTGGTGTCCGTCCATCTTGTCCAGGGCCTTCTCCGTGACCGAGCAGGCTGTCCTCCTCCAGGGACTGGTCTCTTCTGACCACAGGTGCAAAGTACGTGAGACAAAGTCTCCCCAGCTGCGTCCCTAAGGAGCCTCCTGGCCGGGCTTCTCCATGGTGATTTCAGCGTTCTTCTCAGGCGCCGTCTTTCAGATGCTTCAATTCTTCTCTCGTGTGCCTTATTCAGTGCTGACTTTCTCGTGCGGACGGGGCGATGGAGACACCGCGGCTCGGCTTGGGCACGCCGTGGCCTTCAATGTCGCCGCGCTGATTTCCAGTGCTCAGGAAAGGTGCTGTGCAGCGGATTTGCCGAGGGCAGTGCTCCTTTGACCTGGACCGCCACCTCCGGGACCGCTGCTTATGGATCCACACACAAGACAGAGCCCCTGACAACGTGCATCTTTGCTCCGTCTAGCACGATGGTGCCCGTGAGAGGGCTGTGGTCTCCTGGGCGCTGAGCTGGCATCATCTGTCCTGACAGCTGCGGTCCTTGCTCTGCAGCAGCCAGGGCTTCACAGCCTTCCTCCCCTGGCGATGAATTCGTCTTCATACAGTCTGGCTCTCTGAGTGAATGGAACATTAATTGGTGACCAGATGGGCACTCCCCTTTTCAACAAATTCGTTGCCCGAGTGACCTGACCAACAGGTGTGGCGTGTGAGCAGGGAGAAACAGGGTATTCATCGGCACCCAAACACAAGTCCTGCTCCCTGTGTCTCCCTCCCCCCGGGGACCGGTGTGTCTCCTCAGCCACGGCGTGGTGGCTGTGGCAGCTCACTGGAGCAGAGCGCCACCTGCCAGCGTCAGAGCGCCCCCGGTGGTAGGAGGTGGTGCCCTTGCAGCCTGGGGCCGGCCGCTGTGAGAGTGCTGAGTGCTGGCATGTAGACATCTGCACACACCTGCCAACACCCCCACCCCGTCTCCTCAGACGCCGGGCTGCAGGGGCTGCTTGTATTTCAGACAGTGTGAACCGTCAGTGATATACATTAGGCACTGCTCGAAAGATCTCGTTTTCAAACTCAAAAGCACTCGCCGCCATTGAGACAAAGCTAACTCACGGTGACGCTCCGGGACAGACCCCTGTGAGTTTTCAGTTATTTTACTGGGGACTCATGCAGCTCTTAGCACCATCTACCCATCCGATGTGTCAAGGACATCGGTGCATGGGTCGCCGGCATTGCTTTGAAAACATTTCCTTTCTGTGCGAGCCCTTGGTATGGGAGTAGAAACTCCTGTCCGCCTCCCGAGTGGCTTCTGGTGGTTTTGAACCATGGACCTGGCAGGGCACAGCCCGACCCAGGACCACTATGGCACTGGGCTCTCCTTGTAAAGCAGCGGTTCCCGACCTGCGGGTCGAGACCTCTTTGGGGTTGCAATGACCCTTTCACAGGATTGTCTGATCCATGACAGTAGCAACATGACAGTGATAAAATAACAATGAAAATACTTTTATGGTGGGGGGGGTCACCACCACAGGGGGAACTGTATCAAAGGGTCACAGTGTTAGGAAGTTTGAGAGCCTCTGTTTTAGAGATACCTCTTATTTCTTGTTCGTGGGGAACGCTGAGAGATGATGACGACGTCAGCTGCATGGTACACACCCATGTGTGCGTGTCACCCTGGAGGAGGTTCCATTGACCGGGGTTCTGCTCCGCTTGTAAATCGGGAGACTGAGGCAAATCGCTGGTTCAAAGTCTCACAGCCAGTCACCAACACTTCACACTCCACAGAGTGACCCCTTAGTTTCAGTCAAGGTCGCAGTGGCCCGCCTCTAGATGACTAGAACCCGACCTTGTCCTCCAGGGAATGCTGTGTGCTGAGCCAGTGGCTGCCGGCCGCCTCACAGGATGGGCCAAGACCAGGGAGCCCATTGCTGACAGTCACGGGGGCCCCTGTGGGTCAGTGTAGAAGGGCACTGCAGAGGGTGGACAGTGACTGGGTTTGGGAAGGAGATTACCAGACGTCGCTTCCTGGGCCCCTCTGGGGGGACCAGAACCTCCATCGTTTCATCAGCTCCGTGTGTGTGTGTGTGTGTGCCATGGACTCCTCCCTGAGCCCGAGATGAGGAAAGCCCATTTGTGCTCCACAGCCCCCCCCCCCCATGGGGCTGAGAACTTGGGGGCAGGAGCAAGGTCCCTACCACTCCCAGGTGTGGCCGTTCCTCTAGATTTCATAGGCCCATCATGGCCCCTGTCAGGAGGTGGCCTGCTAGGACAGGACCAATGGAGAAGCAGCCTGACACCCTCCCAAAACAGGTCTTCTCTAGACCAGTCCTCGCCTGCTCACCTGTCCCCGGTGAGCCCCGAGATTGGTGTCTGTGTCTGCATGGAGGAGGCTGGAGGGCTGTCAAGGGAGGGAGCCTGACTATCAGTGCTGCTCTCTCCTCCTTCCCCATATCAGCCAGTATTGATGAAGGCCAGCAGGTGTAAGCAGCTCTGCAGGAGCCCCGGGCGACTGGCAGGACATCAAGAAGGGAGGGAGCCGTAGTGTGTGCCACCGTCTTTACTGTGTGGCCATGCAGTTTGGGTCAGTTAGACCACTGTGATGTGGATGTTTCTGACTTGACTCCGCAGTGCTGCTACCACGGAATCGGGGACTTTCACAAACAGGACTGTGGTCTCTGGCAGTTGAGGGGGTCAGAAGTTCAGACCAGGGTGCCAGCTACAGAGGAAGGCTTTCTATATGTACCCCAGCTCTGGGGAAAGCTCTTTGTCATTATTTTTCCCCAGGATCTGGGAAGTCCTCAGCACAGGAACCCCTGGTCCAAAGGATGCACTCCAGTTCCACCTCAATTTTCCTGGTGGTAGCAGGTCCCTCTGATCTCTACTTTCCTTCTCTCCCCCACCCAATTTATTCTCTTTTATACCTCTAAAGAGATTAAGTCAAGACCCAACCTCGTCAATTGCATCCTGCCACATTAACCTAAATGCAGCTGGCCTGGGCTCATTCGTGCCAGAGAGAGGGGGATTTACAACACAGGGTCACAGAGTGGGGAGCAATGACAGAATACATGAGGCAGGATGGGGAGGCCATAGTTCAATCCATGACATTCTACCTGTTAGCCCCCTCCAAAATTCATGTCCATCCTGAAAAAGACGTGTGTGTGTGTTGTATTGAACACCCAATGTCTAGGGAAGCTGAGCGGATCTGAGGCTTCTTGCTCTCCATGCAGATTTTTAAAGACTTCCACGAAGGAGCCATTAACTTTGGTCCCACCTACAAGTATGACGTCGGCTCGGCTGCTTACGATACGAGCGACAAGTGCCGGACACCAGCCTGGACAGACCGGGTGCTGTGGTGGCGGAGGAAGCAGTCCTTTGATAAGACAGGTGCAGGGTGGGCGGGTGGCAGAGCTGCTGCTGGGCGTAGGGGTGGTTCAGAGGACATTTATGACAACCCAAAGCTGGTAGGCCGATGTCATGCCAGAGGCTGGCCCCTGAACCTTGGGGCACTATCTTCTGGTCTTTTGTGAACTGTGACAGGCCACATCCCTGGGTGTTCTTCCCCCTCCCCCCACCATATTTTGGGTGAAGAAAGAGGATAACAGTACTGACCCGCTGAGGTCTCCCCCTCAGGCCCCTTCTCCTCCCCACACGCCCACCCCAGTCCTGCCAAAAGGAGCCCTGGTGGGTTCTTGCCGCAAGATCAGCAGTTCAGACCCACCAGCTGGTCCACGGGAGATGGAGGCGGCGGTGTGCTCCTGTAAAGACTTAGGGTCTGAGAAGCCCAACACAGAGCCCCTGTGAGTCAGAATCAACTCTGTGGCAGTGGTTTGGGGTTTGCTTTGGTTTAATCCTACCAAACCCACATTTCAATCTGCTTACAACTCGGATTTCAAATCACATGGGAGCCAGACACCAGAAGGAGGAGTCCCTGGATGGTGTAAACACTTAATGAGCTTCACTGTTAACCCCAAAGGTGGGAGGTTCAAGCCCAGACCCTCCGGGCTCCTTGGAAGAATGGTCTACATCTGAAAGCGGGATCGTGGGAAGTTGCCCCAGAGCACAGTTCCACACTGCCACTCTGACGCGGGTGGCCTGGGAGCAGGCGAGTGGTAGCGGGTGGGGGGCCCCACATGTTGGAATCAACTCAGTGGCAACTCGTAGACTCTGGGAAAATGGGAGTTTCCCCTGTATGGGTCCACAGCGTGTTTGAACTACTGTCGATGGCCCGCTCAGCCTGGAAGTGGGCCTGAAAGGGCAGTGCGTGCTCGCAGAACATGAGGAGGCCCTGGGTTTAAGCGTTGGGCGGCCAACCACAAGGTCAGCAGTTCCAACTCACCCACCGCTCTGGGGGTGAAAGATGAGGCTTTTTGTTCTGGTCGAGCCTGGCAGTCAGGGAAATCGTAGGAGGTGACTAGGTTGCTATGGACTGACCCACTGGCAGGACCATAAACAGTGAAACCTTGCTGGAGGACAGTCACACCTGCAGGGTGAGGAAGTGCATTTTCAGTTAGCCTGAGGGGCGGTGCTAGCTCACCCTGGACTCTTACTGAGGGCGGCCGTCTGTGCTCCTTGTGGGCTTGGGTGAACTGCTTGGGCAGTTCCGAGGTGTGCACGCTGGCCAGCCCCAGGTGGCAGGGGATCCCTCAGCTGAGGCATTGTAGACCTTAGGCCCCAGAGCAGCCCTGCAGACTGGCATCCAGCCCCCTAGGGTAGCCCTGTGAAGCTGCACGCCAGAGTAGCCTGTGTGCACATCAATCTGACTCCCTCTCTTCCCCGTGAGCAGCGGGCGAGCTGAACCTTCTGGACAACGATCTTGGTGTCGGCACCCGAGTCAAGCACACCTGGTCCCCCGGGGCCCTCCTGTACTACGGCCGGGCGGAGCTGCAGGCCTCTGATCACAGGTAAGGTGGGCTGGCCTCAAGAAGGGAGGGGCTCTTCTTCTCACCGGGGCCTGACAGACCACCCCTACAGGGTCATGCACGCACAAGACAATCAAGACCTGGGATGGGGCCATCCTCTGGAAATCCCCCAGCCCCAGGATCCATTTTCCATTTCCAGTTTGCCATTGTTCCAGTCAGTCACGGCATCTTGGGTGAAAATGTCATGTTTGGGTTTTTCCAAATTGTCCTCAATGGTGTCATTGTGCAACTTACTTTCTGTGACAGTATTTTTGAAACCGTCATGTCAATATTATCAATGCAGTTTATTGATTTGTAATTACCATACAATATGAGGGGTAGCCCCCAAAAAAAATCTGGAAGAAAACTCCATCCATCAGAGCTTTCGTAGTATGCCCTTTTCGCTGCTAGGAGAGCATCAAGCAACTCAGTCTGTGTTAGTGCACCCTGTGGGATCGCCTGGGAATGCTCTCTCTGGTACCAGTGGATTTTTTTCATAAAAGCAGTTTCGCTAGCACCTCGTATTTTGTGATGGCTGATTTAAGAAAACAGCATATGGAAAATTTTGTTTCCTGCTCAGGAAAAGTGCCACAGGGTTGTTGTGATGTAAAACATGAACAGCACTCATACACGCAAGTGGGTTTCTCATTTCAAAAAAGGCGAAATGTTGATTGATGATAAACCTTGTTCCGGACATCTGTCAACTTCCTGAACAGATGAAAATGACAAGTGCGTGGCTTGTTCTCAAAGACCGATGATGAACCATTGAAGAGATGGGGGAATTAGCTGGACTATCTTGGAGCTTGGTTTAGTGAATTTTAACAGAAGACTTGAGAATGAGAAGGGTCGCTACGGAATTTGTACCTTGGGTTCTGACTTATCAGGAAAAAGAAAGTTGAGTGGCAACATGCCATGTTTTGAAAGAATAGATCCGAATTAACACAGGGTTTTTTTTCCAAGGTCATTACTGGTGATGAGGCCTGGTGCTATTCTTAGGACCCCGAAAGCAAACTTACTTGACTGCTAACTAAAAGTTCAAACAAGCAGTGGAAGATGCCAACGTCACCTTGGCACCCCAAAAGCTCAAGTGAAATCAAAGATCAAGATGATGCTCATTTGAGTTTTTGGTTTGATGGGGGAGAGTAGTGCATTTGGAGCTTTTCCACCAGGTCAAACTGTTAATTAAGCTTTCTACTTAAAGATTCTGAAAAGATTGTGTAACAGTGTTCAACAAATCCTGTTTGTTCAAACAAACAACAAACAGATGGGGAACTGGTTCTGCCACCACGACAATGCACCTGCTCACGCAGCCATCTCCATGCACCAGTTTTTGGCAAAAGACAACCTGTCTCTCTTGCCCCCACACACCTTACTCACCTGACCTCACTCCATGAGACTTCTCTTTGTTTCCGCAAATGGAGAGGCATAGCAAAGGACAGCAGAACAGCAATTTGACTAAGTTGAAAAGGGGAAGGAAAAAAAGAAAAGGGGAGATGCTGTCAGCTATCTAAACAGAAGAGTTTGAAAGACATTTCCAAAGATGGAATCGCAGATTTGACAAATGTTATAAAGTGTAATGGAGAGTACTTTGAAGGTAATAAGGGTTAGTAAAAAATTTAAATAAATAGCTTTGGGGGGCAAAATCTGGTTTGTTTGGGGTACCCTCTCATATTCCAGAAGCTTGGCGGCTCAGTGGCTAAAGCACTTACTTGACTGCAAACTAAAAGTTCAATAGTTTGAATTCACCAGCAGTTTCCTGGGATGAGGGGGCAGTCTGCTCTGTAAAGATGACCCCTTGGTAGCCCTATGGGGACATTTCTGCTCTGCCCCACCAGGGCACTGTGAGTGGCTACTGAATGTTTTGGTACAGTAATCTACAATGAGTCCTGGTGGATTACAAGTTTTGCTGCTAACGGCAAGATCAGCAATTTGAACCCACCAGCAGCTTTGTGGATGAAGGATGAGGCTCTCATAAAAAATTCCAGCCTTAGAAACATACAGGAGTAGTTTAAATCTGCGATATAGGGTTGGTATGAATCAGAGAGGGTTCTTGTCTTTATTTTACTACCTACATCCATAAATGTTCACCCATTCCCTACTGCTTTTTCTGATATTTTGTTGTTATAAACAGTTCAGGGTTTTGTGTGTACTGTCAACTACGCTGAGCTGTAATTTACATACTGTACAATTCACTTATTTACAAGGTACAATTCAGTGGTTTTTTTACGCTATTTGCAGAGTTGTGCAAAATCGTCACTAATGCTGCTAGACCAGGGGTGCTGAATACATTGATTGCGATCTACTAGTCAATCACAAATGTAGTGTGGGTAGGTCGGATGGCACTGAAAAAACAGACGTAAGCCTATCATCAATCCCAACACTTAATTGATATACAGTGCAACTGTGTTAGTCTGGGTAGACTAGACAAACAAAATTCATAAACACGTATATGTATATAAAGGAGAGGTTTATATACAAGAGCAATTGAACATTGAAAGAAAACATACCAACCCAGTCCAGTCCAAGGTCAAGAGTCCGATAATAGCCCATATGTCTGAAACCAATCTGTAAGTCCTCTTCAGACTCACGAAACACATGCAATGATGCCAAGTGCAGAATGACCACAAGCCAATGGGTAGGAAGTCTTTGGATCCAGTGGTGGTGTAAGCATCTCAGCACTGGTGGAAGTCTCCATGTGGCTTTTCTAGGTCCGGGTATGTAGCCCCATCAGGATAGGTTCATGTGGCTTCTCCTCAGGGATGTCTTCCAGGGGGCCAGCCTTGTCAGTCGAGTGTCTCCAAAGGAGTGAGAATGTCTCCTGCCTCCAAGAAGGAATGACCATATTTCCCAGACTTCTCAGAGAAGGCCATACCCACACAGAGGTTTCATTGGCTATCTTCAGATTGACAGGCTAACTCAATCCCTCACTCTTAATCCTCAAATTGACACCAGATTAGGTGAATTGCCACACCAACCAAAAGATGCACTCTTAGGTGTCAAACAACTGAGCTAAGTGTAGCCATACTGACAAGCTAAGTTATCGCCAATTTTTAGACTTTGTTTTTTTCTCTTAAACGTAAGAAAGGGTATTAAAACGAGTGGGGGAGCTGAACCAAGTAAGAAGACAAAAACATATCACTTTCATATGGAATGGGAAAATTAGAAACTACAGGTCAGTATTCCGCTGAAGTCCAGAGCTCATGAACAGTTCTGGAACTTACTCACAGAGGAACTTTCTCCAAACAGAAAACGCGCTGCCTCCTTGATTATATTAATTGGTTCTATTTATTTATGTGAGTCAGTCCTTCCCCACATAAAGATCTTTAAGACCAAGTACCTTTCCATCATGATTGATGATCATTTGGAAGTGTGCTTAAAGCTGGCTGTCAGCAGCTACTGTCCGGACTATGCATCCCGGACTCATTCCATTCGGTGCAAATCATCAGAGTAAATTCAGGTAATGACAAAAAATGTACATAGTTAAGTGTGTTGTGCAATATGGACTAATGTGTTCACACAAGATAAGTAAACATACATTGTACATATAAAGAATTCTCAATGCATTTATGAATAAATGTAATAAAAAATTCTCTGCATTTTTTTGTAGTTCATAGATCACTTTGACTTGATCCTTTTATAAGTAGCTCACAATCTGAAAAAGGTGTGAGGACCCCTGGTCTAGACTATTGTCTCCCTAAAGCCTAGGAGGTGGAGTGGGGGGAGGGGGAGTCCTAGTCTCTCCTAGAGGTTTGCTGTGAGTAGGAATCAACTTAATGCCCGTGGCTTTGGGTTTTATTACATGAATGTGTCGTGACTACCTCCCCACAATGGGACAGTTAGATTATTTCCTTTTCCTACTCTGCTCAGCAGCGTGTAACAAGTAACCTCCTGTAAAAGTCTTCACCTTGACTCTAGCGTCATCTCCCGAAGTCTTGTCCTAGTTGTGAGACTTCTAGATGAAAAGAGATGATGTGGAGCTCTTGATATAAATCACTGAGTAATTCTTAGAAATGTTGGACCCTTTGGCCGAATTAGGGGTATCTCGCCACGTGCTTGGGATTACCACTGAGAAGCTCTCGGCAGACCCAGTACAGCAGGGGTTACCAGGGACAGCAGGAAGCAGGAGGGGAGATGGAACTGCTCATGAAGTGGAGAGTTTCTATTCACAGTGGTGGATGATTTGGCAATGTTTATAGATGATTGATGTAACTGATGTCAACAAGTTGTACATGTGAAAAGCATTGGACTGGCAAGCATTGAGTTTTGTATATTTTTAGAACAAAAAGAATAGGAAAGAAAAATTATTTAGGGCTGAGCCCCAGTGACATAGTGGTTGGGTGCGGGACTGCGGCCCACTGGGTTGGTGGCTCAAAATCCAGCAGCAGCTCTCCAGGAGCAAGGCTGGGCCTCCCACTCCCACGGGAGGGCAGTGATGCCCAAAAAAAGAAAAAAAATTATTTGATGAGCGCTTGTTCTCAGACTTTCTGGTTACTCTTTAGAGCACTACCGTCTTTTCCTCCCTCACCTAAATCATTCGTGGGTGAAAATCTCAGCTTAAGATGCAAACTGTTGTACAGAAAAAAATGGCCGCCTGGTTGGCAGTGCAAAGTAAAGAGTTTTAACTGAGGAACATGGCAACTTGCAAACTGGGAATCTCAAGGTCCAGAGGATTCTAACCTAAGTGTCCCAGGGGACAGTCTAGAGATTTAAGTAAGACAAGTCAAGGAACTTCCGTTGGAAGTCAGTAATATTTAATGGAGATGTATCTGATTGGTAGGAGATTACATATGTTTCTTTAAAAAATTAAGTTCCAAAGTAATCTTTAAATTGGGTACCTCTAGCCTCACAAGCCTCCTGGGTGGGGTGCCATCCCGCAGTTTGTCTTGAGTTACACGTCTGTTCCGAGAGTTGGCCACCTGACTTCCTCAGCAGCAAGTAGAACCTTAAACCAAGCAAAATCACATTGTTCGTGAAGTGACTTCTCAGTGTTCAACAAGGAATTTTAGCCCAGACATTTGCTTGGCCACCCCTTTCTGCTGAGGGCCCTAAGAGAGGCTGGGGTGCCCTCACTCGAGGCAGCAGGCCCGGATGGTCCACGTTCACTGTGACAGCTGCGTCTAGGTATTCAGCATCTGCCCATCAGGTTGAATGTTCTCTGAACGTCAACCTCTTGTCTCAGCGTCACTCTTTCTGTTTCCCACGTCCCACAGACCTGTGCTGGCCATTGTGGAGGTAGAAGTACAAGAGGTTGATGTGGACGCCCGGGAAAAAGTGTTCCAGGAGGTCTCCTCTTTCCAGGGCCCCCTGGACGCCACAGTCGTGGTGAATCTTCAGTCGCCAACATGGGAGGAGAGAAATGAGTTCCCGGAGGACCTGCGGGCGGAGCTCATGCAGACCCTGGGGAACTATGGGACCATAGTTCTCGTCAGGTATGCACCGCTGGCTGGGGCCAAGATGGGGGACTCGTGAGGCCCCACGTCCGACTGACTTGGCATGTCCTATCTCTTCCAGGATCAACCAAGGGCAGATGCTGGTGACTTTTGCAGATAGTCACTCGGCTCTCAGTGTCCTGGATGTGGACGGCATGAAGGTAGGGTAAGCCAGGCAGCCGTGGAGTGGGGGCGACCAGGATGCTGAGTATTATCACGTAGAGGTTACTTCACTGCTTTCTCCGTCAAAACGTACATGGGAAATTGGGGTCCCGTTGCAACAGTTCTATAGAAATTACTCCATGACATTCCATTTTGCCTGATGTAGCCACACTCTGGAGCTCCAGTCACGTCGGTTACACGTTAGGGTGCTTGCTAACCCCGAGCACTTGGAACTCACCAGCTACCCGTGGGAGAAAGACTGATGTGCAGCCTTGGAAATCCACTTAGACACTTCTACTCGGGCCCCGAGGTGGCTGAGTCAGAATGGGCCTGATGGCACTGAGTTCGGTTTGGTCGGCATTCTGTCGTATTGCATTCTGGTTGCTGTGCTTCCAGTATGCTCATTTCCGTGCCCCTTTATCTTTTCACCTTTGCTGTAAAGCAGCGGTTCTTGTGGATCATAAGCCCTTTGAGGGTCGAATCACCCTTTCACAGGGGCCGCTCGATTCGGAACAGTAGCAAAATTCTAGTAAAGTAGCAATATAAATAATTTTATGGTTGGGGGGTCCCACAGAATAACTGTGAAAAGTCTTGGCATTAGGAAGATTGAGAACCACTGTTTTCGTGACATATTGGTCTCTTGTAGATGGTTTTTTAAGAGACAACTGTACTTACAGTCTTATACTCTAATTTATGGGCTAATCTTAATTTGCTAAAAGGTGACTGTAGGCTCAAGATTTTAAAGTGTCTTTGGGTGACAGGGAAGTCTTAAGAACTTCTCTAGTCTCAACTGGCCCAAGTTTTCTCCCATTCTACAGACTGGGTCCATTATTATGTTCCTGGTCAGAATAATCGGTGGTGGTAGTGGGGTACCATCTAGGTCTTCTGGTCTCTGGAGAAAGGAGACCAGGAGTCACATAAGCTCTTAGCCCTATAGACTGGTTTCTTCTCTTTTGTTCCTGCTCAGTTGACACCGTTCTATGACCCCAGGTTTCCAGTTGTTTTGATGTGGTTGTACTGCCCCCTCTCCTTTGGCCTGGGCCTGTGTCTTTACATTTAGTCACGCCAGGAAGAAGGAGCTGAGATTCTTCCCTCTGGTTAAATGACCGTCAACATCCCCGACTACCTGCAGAGTGTGAGAAAAACAGCAAGGTTTCCAATCCCAATCCTGTGGGGTGACCTGCCTTCTCAGACCTCCATGCTGGGCAGTGTTACCCACTTTCTCTTCAGGACAGCAGCTTATATGCTGTTTTTATTGACCTATCCTGCTTGTATATTCACATGGAAAGAAGAAATGGTGATTTGACCTTTATTTAGATCAGTGTTTGTCAAAGGGGGTGACACCACCCCCTAGGGGACACTGGAACAATCCTGGGGGGTGGGAGTGTGCTGCAAAAGCAGATCCCTAGTTTATCCTGGATCGTGGGCTATAATGCAAATGTTTTTAATTGCTAGAAGGAATACCGAAAAGGAGGCAGTAAGCCCACTAAGTTTAGGAAGCTATGATTTAGACCAACCATGAGCACTGGCTGGGGATCTACACAGGGCCTGGACCCTCACCTACTTGACAAAGCAGGAAGCTGGGTCTGACTCCGTGTGTGTGCTGGGGGATTGGTTCCATTTCTTGATGGCAGTGGTGGCTCTGCCCTTGTAGGTGAAAGGCAGAGCGGTGAAGATCAGACCCAAGACCAAGGACTGGTTGAAAGGCTTGCAGGAGGAGCTCGTCCGGAAACGGGAGAGCTTGGGCTCCATGTCTCCCACAGCCAATTCCTGCTTGTTGGAGGAGAACTTTGACTTCACGAGTCTGGACTATGAGTCTGAAGGTTTGTACCCTGGTGGGGATGTTTCCCTGGGACTGAAGCACGGCCAGCAAACATTCTAAAAAATTTCAAAGACCTCCTTCTACCAACCTGCAGAGAGGCCTGTTGGCACTGTAGGTTAGGTGTTTGGGCTACTTGCTGCAAGGCTGGTGGCTCAAACCCACCAGCAACTCCAGGGAAAAAAGCAGCTCTCTGCCCTGCCCCCACCCCAAAAGATTTCATCTTGGGAATCCTAAAGAGGGATAATGCTCTGTCCTATACATTAGATGAGTCCGTCCAAATTGACTCAGCAGGCAGTGGGTTTTCTTTCTTTTTAAAAATGTGTATTGGGTGAAGATGTATAGTCATCAGCTTTCAACACTTGACATACATTTTGTCTCATCTCATTCGTTCAATTCTCTCAATTTACTTCCACCTCTCCTTCCTCCCCGTTTCCATTCCTCCTTTCTTAGCACTTCTGAACTTTGTCCTCGGATAAATGCTGCTCTTTGGATTTCAAGTGCTTGATTATCCCAAGGACTGGGTACCTCCTAGTGCTCTTATCCACTAAAAAAAAGCCTTGGCTTTTGTTGGGCTGAAAATTGAACTGAAGGGGTGAGTTCATTTCCAGAGCTGAAGGGTAGCTGAGGTTCAGCGTTTGAGGGGTTCCACCAGACTCAATCCAAACAACTGTTCTTTGTTTTAAGGTTTTGAGCATTGCTTCACATTTTTCTTGGCAGCAGGTTTTCTAGAGGCCTGCCCTGTAAACGTGTAAAGACTGTGGGATGCAAGCACTGTTTTCCCTGTACCAAGGCACAAGATGCATCCAGAAGTAGGGTAGGCCATTCTACAGCTGTCAAGAGCGGGCGCTGGACCAGAGAGAAGCTCTGCCATCTCATTGCCCTCGCTCCTTGCTCCCAGGTGACGTCCCGGAAGACGATGAGGACGATTTGGTGGATGAGCTCAACCAGCTGGTGGTCTCCGACAGTGAGCCGCTGGGAGACGACCTTCCCGACATACCCGCCTCTACAGCAGTGGCACGCCCCTGTAAGTCTCCTGCGCTTACCAAAAAGCAACAGCAGCCAACGTACAAAGGTAGGCCAGCACTTCTTTTCTAAGCGACCTGCGGTTTTCCCACTCCTTCACAGAGTCTCAACCAAGGGAGCATGCCCCAGTCAGTGTGGAGACCGGACAAGGAGCGAGAGCAGCAGCCACGACCCTGTCTTGCGCTGGTCTTTCCATTTCCCATTTCCACTTCTCTCCCTGTGAAATGCCAGTACCCAACAGCCCCGGTCTCCACATGGCTTCAGGGTCACAAGTCTGGATTGATTTCACATTTCTGATTTTAAAACAACCACCTTTTACTCTCATCAGAGGCTTCAATGTATGTCCTGAGGGCATGATTCTACTGATAGACTATTAAAATACAAAACCAAACCATTGCTTTCAAAATGATTCCGACTCATGGTAACCCCTGCCCACCCATGTTGTAGTTTAGAATGCTCCGCTGGGCTCTCTTGGCTTGAATCTTTCTGGAAGCACAGCATCAGGCCTTTCTTCTGTGGTGCTGCTGGCAAGGTTTGAACTGCCAACCTTTGGTTTGGTTAGTAACCCATCTCAAACTCCGGTACTCCACCAGAGCAGCACAAAATCATTTCAGACTAGAATGTTGTAAGGTGAAGAGTTCTATGGATTGAATCACACCATCCCAGATAGAAGGCTAGTCATCCCTTCCCATTTTAAAACTTGGTAGTTATGTGGGAGCCCTGGGTGCTCTGATGATCCCTGCTCTTGGCCACTAACCCAAAGGTTGAAGAGCCCACCCAGCGGCATCCGGCGAAGAATAGCTTGGTGACCTAGTTCCCAAAACACAGCCATTGAAAGGAGCCCAGTTCTACTGGTAGACTTGGTGCTGGCCAGGCGACAGGCTATATTCAGGCTCAGCTAAGGCCTGGCTGCTTGTCATCACGCCTCTGCTGTTGGAGGGTCTTGCCTGAAGGTGCAGGGACCTTGAGGATGGGTGAAGAACAGAGTGTAGGCCCTTGGAGGTATTGTACTGGGGGACATGCGGAGAGCCCGAGCTGCTTTGGCTGCACGGGGTTCCGCAGCGGCTCCGTAGCGCTGCAGAATCACAAGGAGTGACACACGCATTTCCTCGGGGGTTGGTTGGGTCCCCAACGTGTTTCCTAAAGCACCCTTGTTCCCCAGCATGCCTCCGTTTGGAACCTGCCCTAACGGAGCCTGCAGGCAGCTTCAATGTGTTCTCCCCTAGGGGTTGCAGGACAAAGAGAGAGGCCGTTCTCTGGGGTGGCTGTATCCAGGCCGCCTCTGGGGCGAGCAAGGCTGACTGAGCGCTAAGGCTGCTGGGTGTTAGGAAATGCATAAAGCAAGCTGGATCTTCCCAGGCCCCCATCGACCTGGCAGGCCTCACAGCCTTGTGTGCTCCAGGCCTGGAAGTGACCATAAGGCCCCATTCGACGGATGCTCCAGGTGTCCCTCAAAGCTGGGAAAAGCCGACGGGCGCGGTGTACTCGGCACCCCCCCCCCCCCCCCCGGGTAGCCACGAGTTGGAACCCACAGGGAGAAGCTGGGGTTGGGGTTGACAAAACAGAAGCCCCCGGCTCCAGGCCCCGCCCAGCCAAGGTGGCGACCCCCGGAGAGACCTCGGAAGAACTCTCCAGGATTCCGCTCGCTCTCCGTCTCCGGCGGCTGTGCGTGGCAGGCTCTCCCTGCACGGACACTGTGGCCCGGTCGCCTTCCCCCCTCCCCCCTCCGGCCACCCCGCCGCGGGGCCCTGGGCCGGGTCTCCCGGTCTCATTGCTGCCCCGCATGTCCTCCAGATGACGCTGAGCTGGCGGAGTTACAGCAGGAGCTGGAAGCCGTGGGGGACCCTCACCATCGTTCTCCAAACAGGTCTCTGTCGGTCCCCGGTAGGCCTCGGCCACCTCAGAGACCGCCCCCGCCAAGTAAGCCTGGCCTCCCCTCGCCTCCTGCCCCGTCTGCCCGCTGCTACGCCTGCTGGGCGTGAGGCCCGCCCCTTCCGGAGGAAACCCCGCTTCTGATTGGCTCCGACCTCGCTTGCTCCTCCCACAGGCGCATTTCTGCCTCGCGCCCGCCAGGGGCCGCCACTGTGCTGCTCAGGACAGCTCTTCCACCCCCTCTAATGCCAGAGAAGCTTCCAGATGGAGGAGTGGGCCTGGCAGGGAGGGGAGGGGCGGGGCAGGGGCTCCTCCTCCTCCTCAGGAAGCATGCCCTGCCGCTAACTTCCCTTACTAACCCCACAGTCAATCCACTTTGGGGCCCTTTCTGCCTTGCTCCTGCTGTTTCTCAGCTTCCCCACCCGCAAAACCACCAAAGTGTGACAACCAGACATGGAAACGTTCAGGCTGCACTTCAGAACTGAGGTGCTAACAGCGTGTGCTTGCATGGCAGGAGTGGTCTGCTAGGAGCCTTGGTGGGGTAGCTATAAAGCCAAAGGGGGTCTGGCGTTGGAGGACAGTCGCTCCTCAGAGCGGGGAAAGAGGTGGTGTCTCCTCCGTGCAGATTTACAGCCTCGGAACCAGTAGAGCAGTTTTGCTCCATCCTACACGGTCGCTAAGAGTCAAAGTCAATTGAGAGTAGTAGGTTTGGGGAGGGGGGCTTTGTTTGTTTTTTATTTTCCTTTGCTCTGTAGTCGTCTGTAAGGTGAAAAGTGGAACACTTGTTAAGCAATTTTTGCTTTCTGTGTACAAAAGTCATTATTGTAGACATTTCACAAATATATATAGATAGAAGCATAAAACTTTTCCGTTCAGTTGACTACTTAGAAGTGACATCTGTTAACAAAAAGAAAATGCTGTGTTTTATTCAATGTGCATATGTATGTGTACCTATACACGCGGCTTCTAAACTGCCATGTAGTTAAGTCCGACTCATGGTGACCTTATAGGACAGGGTAGAACTGGCTCAGTGGGATTCTCACACTGCAATTCTTTAGGGCCATAAAACACCTCATCTTTCACCTGAGGATAGCTGGTGGTTTCAAACTGCTGACCCTGTGGTTATTAGCCCCAATGCATAACACACCATACCCCCAGGACTCCTTTTGAAAGATATGTGTGTATACACACATACATATATATATACACATACACATATATACCTCAGATTACTGAACCAATTTCATTTTGCTTTTTTTTTTTTTTTTAAGAAATGAGTAGCCATTTTGTTTTGTAATTTGTCTTTTTACTCATTGGGGTAATCAATGAGTAAATCATTGATCAATCTTTTTAATCAGTCATTTTATTGGGGGCTCTCAGAGCTCTCATAACAATCCATTGATCACTTGCATCAAGCACATGTGTACATATGTTGCCATCATGGCTCTTTACTCCGAACATACTCTTTGCCTTCTGTGTCATCAGATATCACTGCTGGCGGTTCCCTGGGGATCCTGTGGTTCCCCCCAGAAAACATCTAAAGGATGTGCTCATAATCATAGTGTTTCAAACTGCTTTAAAATCGACTGATGCGGGACTGAGCCCCGGTGGCGTAGTGGTTGTGCGCGGGACTGTGGCCCACTGGGATGGAGGTTCAATTCCAGCAGTGGGGCTGGGCCTCCTACTCCCACCACCAGAGGGCAGTGATGCCCAAAACAAAAAAAAAAATCAACTGATGCTTCTCTTTCAATCAGGGGTGAGGGACCTTTTCCTGCCAACGCTATTTATAACAGCACTAGCAGGCTGTACTGGTCTCACATTTAATTAACTCACCCCTCCTGTGATGGCAGAAACCTCCTTTCTGGTTGAAGCGTGTGATGTTACTGAGCGGTGGTGATGTCTTGGACTGGACGCTCCCTGGCCCTGGGTTAAGTGGAACCCCAGTGTGTGAAACCAGATATCCAGCCTTCTCCACCTAGTTTCCACCAACCAGCACAAACTGTTGGGGAATGTGTTAGGTCAGGTGCACTAGAGAGACAAATCCAGGGAAACTCATATGTATACGGGAAAGAGGGTTCTATACAGGAGTGATTGAACATTGAGAAGGCAGCCCAACCCAGTCCAGATCAAGGTCATATGTCCAATATTAGCTCATTTGTCTGATACCAGTCTATAAAGGCCTCTTCAAACTCACAAGACACATGCGATGACGCCGAAAGCAGGAGAATTACACAGGTCAGTGGGTAGGAGGTCTTATGGATCCAGTGGTGTTACAAACATCTCAGCCTGGCAGGGGTCTCTAACTGACTGCATCAGGGTAGGTCCATGTGACTTCTCAGGGTTGTCTCACAGGGAGCGAGCAGAGAGAGAGGGTCTTCTGCCTCCAAGGAGAAAATACAGAAGTTCCCAGAATCCTCTGGAGAAGGCCAGGCCTACACAAAGACCTCAAAATGGCTATATCCTGATTGATAAGCTAGACTTTACTCCTAAAATCGTAATTCTCAAATCGATACAAGATTATGTAACTACCACAGGCAATCAAAAGAGAAACTTAACATGAAGCCTGGCGAGGCCTCTGCCTCCTTGGCTCCTGTGAGTGCAGGCCGGAACCCTTTCTGCTGGATGTCACCTGGCTTGGCTTCCCAAAGCCCGCGGGGACACTGTCTGGTGGCAGCCCATCACCTTGACTGAGATGTCGACTCTGCCTCTGTTGTTTCTTCCAGCTGGACTGGTGGTAAAGAAGTCGGTTTCGGACATGTCCATCTCCTCCGGCACCCACGGCCAGTACTCGATCCTGCACACCGCGAAGCTGTTGCCCGGAGCACCCCAGCAACCGGTGGGTCCTGGGCTCGCCCGCTGAGGGTGGAGGGGTCTGCCTCTCAGCGAGGGGCCCCTCCAACTCACCCTCAGCCCTGAGGCCATGCAGGATCACAGTCCCCATCCCCACCCTTGCCAAGTGTCTCCATCTCTTCCAGCTCCTCAGAGCTCAGAGGGAAAATAAGCATTTAGACAAGTCTTCCTGGCAAGGAGAGGGTCATCCTGTAGTGTTGGTTGACAAAACCCCAAACTAAACGTACTGCCTTTGGTCCATATCGACTCAGAGCTACCCTATAGGACAAGGTAGAACTGCCCCTGTGAGTTTGCAAAACGGTCACGCTTCTTGGGAGTGGAAAGTCCCACTTGCTCCTGTGAAGCAGCTCGTGGTCTCAAATTGCTGATCTTGCAGTTAGCAGCCCTCCACCACCAGGACTTCTGAAGGGAATTGAGAGAGGACTGGAAAGAGAGTGAGACCCTCCCTCACGTAGGTTCTATGCCGGCCAGGGGTGCTGTCTTGTGCTCTAGCTGGGCCCCTTGGCCTAGAACAGTGCCTTAGAAGAGGCACTCCAATTGGTCTGTGAGGGAAATGAGATTGAAGAGTGATTTGCAACTTCCGGTGTGGCTCTGCTCTCCTTCCCCCGGGATCACAGAGAGTCCATCGAGTCCTGGCTGCCCTGGCTTCCTAGCACGTTCCACCTTCCAGGTTGCTTCTCCTCCGTGGCCCACCTGCCCGACATCATCTCGGTGAGAGAGTGAAAACCCAGAGGACACAACTGGTGGTGGTAGTGCAGTTGTCACAGGCTGGGCTGTGAACTCAAGGTTAGATATGTCGGCCATATGTTAGTCCAGGTAGACTAGAGAGACAAATTCATAGAGACTCATGTGGATAAGAAAGAGGTTTATATACAAGAGCTATTGAATATTGAGAAAATGTCCCGGCCCAGTCCAGATCAAGACCATACGTCCAATATTAGCCCATATGTCTGATACCAATCCACAAAGTCCTCTTCAGACTCATGAAATACATGCAATGATACTGAGTGCAGGAGGACCACAGGCCAGTGGGTGAGAAGTCTTATAGATCCTATGGCCTTGTAAGCACCTCAGTGCTCGCAGGGATCTCTGTGTAACTTCTCCACTCCAGAGGTCTGGTTGCCTCAGGGTAGGTTCATGTGGCTTCTCCATGGGCGTAGCACCATGTGTCTTGTCAGTAAAGCATCTCCCAGGGAGTGAGCAGAGAGAGAGAGAGAGACAGGTGTCTCCTGCCTCCAAGGAGGAAAAACAGAGGAGTTCTCAGAGTTCTCAGAAGACCACACCCACACAAAGACCTCATTGGCTATATCTTGATTGGCAGGCCAGGCTCCACCCCATTCACTTTCAATCCTCTCAAATTGACACCAGATTATGTAACTACCACAGCTCACCAGCGGCTCCCTGCGAGACAGATGAGACAGTCTGTTCTTAGCAAGGCCTACTGACTCAGAAGCCCTACTCGCGGCTGCGGGCTGCTCTGAGGGAGACTCAGCCTCCCAGCAGCGGGTTTGTGCCTGCGGGGAGTCCCTGCTGAGCGCAAGCCATGAACACACCGGTCCATCAACTAAAAGGTTAGACGTTCTACCCAAACGTTATCAGCAGAAGCCAGCTTCTGATATAGACATCATGGGTTCAATAGGCGCAGTTGTACAGCGATAATTATTATTATAATAAAGCTATAGAGAGCACGAGACAGAAATCTTAAGAGTCAGACACATATCACATCATGGTAACATGCTCACCTCCACCTATGGGCCGTCCACGTGGAGAGACAGCGAGTGGGGCAAGGGGAGCCGAGAGTGTCCGGTGCTCAGGAGGCTCCAGAGAGGCCAGAGAAAGAATCCTTACATACCTTTGGAGCCAATGCCAGGCCCCTAGTTACTGGTAAGGACATACGTCATAGGAAGGGGGTTGTGCTATATGAACACGTTATAGGAAAGGGAGCTAAAAAAAAAAAAAAAAAGGAAAGGAAAGGGAGCTATCAGGGTCCCATGTGACAAGACCAAGACCCCAGACTCCTGGATGTGGCTAAACAGGTTACACTAGAGATCATTAACAACAGTACATGAATCCGACCACAGGCTTCAAGGGAAGCGAACCATCATCCTAACAGCAGGGGAGTCAGCTCTGTTGTGACCTCAGATAACTGGGAGCTTCAGGGAGAATAGCTAACTACTGACTTCCAACGAAATACTGGCAAATAGTTTGCTTAGTATTTTGGAGTATATACTTGTGGAAAAGTCCTGTCTTCATCCCACAATGTGCCTGGGAAGAAATGCCTGGCAATCTACTTTGGAATACCCAGTGATTGGCAGCTCCAGGGGGCACAGGCCTCCCCGGACCAGTGTAGGATTGCCAGGAGTTAGAGTGGATGCCAGGGGCCTGGAGGTTCTAGATAGTGTATCCTCTTCCTGGTGGCGCTCTGGGTTAGGCAGTGTGCTACTCACCACAGGCCTGTGGTTCAGACTGCCTCCCTCCCTGAGGGAGGAAGATGAGGTGATCCGCTCCTGCAAAGGGCCACAGTCTCAGGACTCCCGTGTCGGGTCACCACGACATGGAACCAACAGTCGGCAGCCAGGCGTGGGGGTTCTGGCAGGAGCGTGTCCCGGGGGACCCTGCAGAAGTTTGTGTGTAGGTGGATCTGTGAGACTCTGTGCCCGTTGCAGCCCCCGAAAGTAACTCGCCCCTCTCCCCGCGTCTCTCCTCAAGCCCAAAGCCAGGACCGGAATCAGCAAGCCCTACAACGTCAAGCAGATCAAAACCAGCAATGCCCAGGAGGCCGAGGCTGCCATCCGGTGCCTCATGGAAGCCAAAACAGGTGGGCGTCCTGGGCCTCCCTCTTCCTTCTAACACGGTTCTCTGCCCCTTTCTTCCGGAGACAGTCAGTAGAAGCACCACCCAGGGAAACAGCGCTAGGCTGTAGACCCAGACCGAAAGGCCACACCCACCTGCTGCTCCCTGGGAGGAAGCGGCGGTGTTAAAAGCGGAAGAGGCTGCCTATTCTTCCTGCACAGGTGGGATGAGTCAGAATCGACTCCAGGGTAACAAGTTTGAAGAAAGGAGGCCTGGGGGCCCATTGATGAAGCAGGAGGCTCCTAACAAAGATGTCAGGGATTTAAATCCCCCCGGAGGTTCCAAGGGGGCGTGTCAGGGGTAACCTGCTTCCACCCAGGAGAAGGTGCCTTACCTGTCACGGGAGGTGGGATCCGCTGGATGACAAGGGGTTTGCTTAGGGCTATTTCCTAGAATTCCACCTCCAGGAGGTTTGCCCATTGTAAAAGACGCAAGTCTCTCAGAGCCGTCTGTGGATTATAACACAGCACTCGAGGAGCCGGGCAGCGCAGCAGTGAGCGTGAAGCCTGGGAGCCACACCTGACACTCCAGGAAGGTTTTCAACCAAGGAAATGCCGCGTCAGCCAGTTCTTCTTAAAGTGTAAACCGGCTAGGCAGTGAACACGTAGAGACCTGCTTTCTCCTTGTCAACGCGCAGTCTTTTGTTCCAGGGACCCCAGAAGACACCCTGAATGCCATGGCCCGGAGGGACTCGGGGCCCTCCAAGCCAGAGCCCCCAGTGGGA
>PVJH01008423.1:67854-85685 GCA_004026705.1 Nesogale talazaci
TGAGTAGCCAGCGCGCCCCTCCAGACAGCCGCCCCCCCCCCCCCACCAGGCAGAAAACCAGAGGACGGAGTCTAGTCCCAGGACAACTGTGCCTCCTTGGAGCTCTCCCGCATGCGTGTGTCAGCTTGGCTGCAGCCAGGCAGAAGGGAGGCCCTTCGCTGTCTTTCCGCGCCCTGGTTGTGCGGTGGTTACCCTTGAGCTGTGTTCCCCCAGGTCAGCAGTTCGAAACCGCCAGTAGCTCCCCTGGAGAAAGACGAGGCTTTCTGCTCGGGAAGGAGGGACAGTTTGAGAAAGTCACAGGGGCAGTTCTACCCTGCCCTGTAGGGTGGCCGGGAGTCGCCATCGACTGTTCTGGACTGTCTCTCCGCTGCCGGACGCATCGCCAGTGTTCTATCGCAGCCCAGGAGCCAGGCGACCCGGAGGCGCTCCCCGCACGCAAGCGCGAGCCGGTGCCCCTGCAAGCCCAGCCTTGCTCCGCGCCCCACAGCTTGCCTGCCGCTTCTCTTGCAGATCGACTTCTGCCCCGGCGCGCCGGCCTCTGAGCCTTGCTTGCTGCTTCAGAGACATGAGTTTGTCAGGACAGTGGCCGCACAGAGACTGTCCCCGCTGGAGGCATCTGGGACCTCCGTGTGATCGCGGGGTCTAGTGGCGGACGCTCGGTAATTCCCGGCGGCCGTAGGGTGACTCTGTGGTCTGTAGGTGGCGTGAGCCCGTGCCGTGGGAGCTCCCCCTCGGCGGAGCCCACCCCCCTGCTTTGCTGTGCACCCCGCTGTGGCCCCCACCCCTGCCCCTGCCCCCTGTCTCTTTCCCCCTCCTGTCCCTGCAGGCTCTTCTTTTCAAAGCCAGGCGCAAAGTGGGTCAAAGCCCCCATCTGCCACCTAGGAGGTACCCCCAAAGCTGTCGGGAAAGACACCGTTCCCCTTTTCCCTTTTCTGTAGCTCACCAGGGCTGATGCTGCAGGCAGACCCCAGGGAGGGCCGAGTGCCAATCATTGACGTGCTTGGTTGGGCGTCCGAGTCCACTCCGGGCAGCTCTGCAGGCAGACGGGTGGGTGATCTCTTTGGGGACCTTCTGGAGTGCAGTTCTACTCTGACCCACCATGGGGCGCCCGGTGTAGGGCCAGCTCCGGCTTGTCTGTTGGTACCAGCAGCCTTTCGCTCATAGCCTGCGTCGGACCCAGCCCAGGTGGTGGTTTTGTGGTTGCTTTGAGCCAGAATCCAGGAAGGAAAGGTCCAGTGGAAAATGCCCTGTTCCTCGACATTTAATCCAGAGTACCTTCCATGAGTTCACTGTGGTGGCCTCGGACCACTTACACTAACTGTAAGATCAGTGGTTCAAACCCATCACTCCCTCCGAGGGAGACAGTTGAAGCCATTTGCTCCCATAAAGATTTACGGCCCCCCCCCCCAAACCCACCATAGGTTGGTACTGAGTCTGAATGGACTCACTGGCAGTGGCTTTGGGGTTTGAGGGTCTGGACGCCCCAGCAGGAGCATTCCCGGGCATTGCTGCAGCCTGCAGGGAGGATGTTTTCAGAGCATTTTGGTTTTAATAAGGAGCGAGCATAGCTTCCGGGGCTAAGATTCAAAAAATGAAGACATTGTCTCCAATTGTTGGCTGTGGCCCTGGCTTTAAAATGTCCGTCCCTATTTCTTGGTCGGCCTGTGTGTCTCCCATCCATCCTGTCATCCGGTCACCGTGTCCAGTCTCACTTTCATCCTCCAGTGCCGTGTGTGTGTGTGTGTGTGTGTGTGTGTGCGTGTGTGCCCGCGCGCGCGTGCGTGCCTGTCAGCCCAGCCTCATCTGCGATGCTCACCCAACTGACACACTCTGTCTCGCTTCTCCTCAGCCCTTGTCTCCAGAAGAGCCAACTGAGGAACAGCTGGCCCCTTTCACAGCCGGGACCCCGGAGATGGGTCTTGAACCCCCTCCTCCAGCCACAGCTCCTCGAGTGCCCCCCATCCCCAAACCCAGGACATTCCAGCCTGGTCGAGGTGGTGAGAGGAGGCCAGGCCCCGGGAAGCCGGCATCAGAGGAGATGCCAGGGGCCAGTGCTTCTGTGTCAGCACTGCTGGAGGTGCCGTCTCTCGTGCCCAAGGTCCCGCCAAGGAGGAAGAAGTCTGCCCCAGCTGCTTTCCATCTGCAGGTCCTGCAGACCCACGGCCACCTTCTCCAGGGCCTCCCCTGTGGCAGCAGCTGTGACCATGGCCCACTTGGCCCCCCACCGCCGGGTGTGGACTCCCTCTCTCTGGGCATGTCATCTGCCGCAAGCCCAGAGCCTGATGTCACCAAGGCGGTGAAGTCAGAGACAGCCTCCCATCGGGGCGACTATCAGGATCCCTTCTGGAATCTTCTCCATCACCCTTCACTGGCGAATTGCACCTGGCTTTCCAAGAGCTCTGACCCCTTGGACTCGGGGGCCAGGAACTTTGAACAGGCGTCCACGGGCCCCCCACAAGTCATGGCAGCAGCAGCCGTGGAGCCCTTGCCAACAGACCGCGGACAGCAGGACCTGGGAAATTGGGTGACGCTGGGTGACAAGGACCAGAGGACGGCCTTGCAGTTGTTTGATCCGCTGGCAAAAACATGACTGAGGCGCTCACACAGCCACCCCTCCCCTGTGACGTCACCCTACCAGGAAAAGGTCCTCTTCCTCCAAGCCCCCGCTCTGAAGACGTGCATAGTCATGGAGGCGGAGACAGACCTGTGGGCTTCAGCCCCTCTTGTGCGGCGAGGGGAAGGGTGTCTCTAACTCATTCTGGCGATTAGCCAACCTCTAGAGTAGGTTTTCCTCGGCCTCGTGTGCCTAAGGTTTCCTTCGGGGCCATGGACCCCGCTGCCGAGCCCCAGGGAACGAGTGTTAGTGGGAAGCCGCAGTCAGGCTCAGGAAGCCCTCGCCCATCGGATCTTAAACGGCTGCTTCGTTGCTGTGTGTACCCACTGTGCCTCTATTTTTGTTGCTTTGTGTTTCACGTATTTGGAATAACTTTGTGGTGCCCCCCCTACCCCCACCCCGAAGGCTGATGTGTGAAGTCCGGATTCATTATGGTCAGAGAGAGACAGCTGGGGCCCCGAGAGAGCCCAGGCTAACAACCAAAATGCAAATTAGAAGGAGCAGCCTCAAGAGTTCAGCCCTGGTGTGTGTATGCGTTGGCCATTGGGGGCATCGGACATTGAGCTGGGCCTGAAGCAGCGGTCACTGGTCAGCTGAAACTGGCACAGGGCTCCTGCATGGGCTCTTAGGTACCACATGTCCTGTACCCTGCTAAGGACCTTGGTGGCAGTGGGCAAACTGTGGCTCTCAAGCCGTCGGCAGCTCTTGAGGTGTGAATGGGCCGCTCTGAAGTCACATGGAAAACATGTGAAGGTGATTATTTCAGATCACAGTGATTTCTTTTTGGGGGGGAAACACACGGAGGGCAGATCTCCTTAACATGGAAGGGCCAGGAGGCCAGGCAGCCTCTGGGTTAGGACAGGCATACCCTTTGCTCAGCCAGGCACCCAGGAAGTGCTTCAGAAGAAAGGACTGGCTGCCCACTTCTGAACCTGGTAAGCCTTGGAAAACCATAGAGAGCACAGTTCTGCGTGGACCGACATGAGGTCAAGTCACCCACGACTAGTCACACATCCTACCATCCTTAGGTTCTAAACTCGCCCGCCATGCCCCCTGCACCTTGTTACGTGGACACCCACCCTCTTTCTCCCACCCCTGGCCCAGCCTCACTATTAGACAGAGGCCAGGCCACGCTTCCTGTGGCTCTGACAGCCCAGACCCTGCTGCTGCTGGCTGGTTACTTCCCTGTGTTGTCTGGACGTTGCCCACACCTCTCATCTGAAAAGGCATGACCCCGCTGTTAATGAATTTTTAAAAGTTCACATGAAAGGGCCTCAAGACCATTGGGAGCTGACATCAGGGTTTACTTCAGTTAAGTCAGACAATGACCCGGGAAGGCTCCCGTGCTACATGCTGCTGGGATCAGGCAGCGCTGATACCGACTCATCCCCCAGGGGTGTCTGCAGTGAGCTTCTCTAGGACAGTCCTCCTCTTTCATCAACCCAGCCTTTGGGAACGATGGCGACCAGGACAAAAGTCAAACCACACTGCCCGCACTCTGTCAGGTGAGGGACGGAAGGGCAGATCCCAGGCATCAAAGACGGTGTTTCTAGCCTAGCTAAGCGGGACAGCTGCAGAAGTGCCGAGTGCTGTGTGATGTCACGCTTTGTGACAAGGACAAGAAGTAGACTCTCTATTCCTTCAAAGCATTTGGGCGGGGGGGGGGGGGTGCGGGGAGGGGAGCCGAGGAGCCAAGGTGGGTAGGATCCTTGGAGAAGTAACAAGCTCACCAAGGCATTGGAGCTATCCCCAGTGGACTTGTTTCCCTATAAGCTCTTCCCTCCCCACCCCACCCCCGCCCCAACGAAGATGAATCTGAAAAGCTAGATGGGGTGTAAGTGCCACCATAGTAGCAGGGAAGGCTCAGTGTTAGCTGTTTTTGTTCTAGAACAAGCAGAGACCTGAATGTTGGTAAAGGTAGGTGCACCCCACCCAGGAAGGCCTTGAGATTGCAGCAGGTGGGTGTTGGTGCCTAGAAGTGTGTCAGTATGGGGCGCAGGACGATGAAGAAATGTACAAGTCATTGAACATGAAGAATGAACAAACCGACCCATGCTGGGTGTTGGACTTCAACAGCAGAGACTCACGGGGCGGGAGGGGGCGTCGATCAGAATGGCCGTATTGATCACTTATGCCATGGTGGCACAGCGAGCCGGGTTGGACCCCTCAGCAATGAGCAGCCGCAGCCTGTCTTTCTGGGGTGGCTGGCTTTGCCAGGGGTGGTTTCTAACGGCACCACGTGGCCTCTGGGTGTGATCGCTCACGCATTTCATCACCACCAATCCGAAAGAAGTTATAGGTCTTTTGGCAGAACATTCTAGGTACTGCGCCGGGTTCTGTGGAGCTCCTGCATTGGTGCAGGTAATTGACATGTGTGACTCTTGACCAAAAGGTAAATTCAAGTCCACTCAGACGCCATAGGGGAAAGGCCTGGTGACCTCCTCCTATAAAACGAATTGTTATGAATACGAGGGGTCCATGACTAAGTCCATTTGGAAATGTTTTTGTTAAAAAAAAAAAAAGACTACAAACCCCCCCTGGGGTTACCGTGACTGGGAGTTAGCAGCAGCGGGTTACGGGGTACACCTCACAGACTTCTGGCTGGTGCTGGTCCATCAGTACAAGTGGGACAGCTGCCCAGGCACTTCCCAGAAGGGCTGGCAATTGTTGGCTGCTCAGGCACTTGATACATTTGAAGCTGGCCTGTGTTACCGGCTGAAGCAAAATCGTGTATCAAAGTCTTTGTTCTGTGATCCCATTGTCTCCTTGGGCAGGAGAGCTGAATGAAGACTATTGGGTGATTACCAATTAATAAAAAGCCTAGTACTGTTTATTTGGATTGAACATGTGTACTGAAGTTGTAAATAATTCCAATTAAAAGGTTTTGTTTTTTTTTTTAATTTTCTTTCCCTTCAATTTGGCTGATTTCGTTTCAGAGCTAAGAACCTGGAGGTGTCTTCGTGGGCTAGACGGCACCTGTTCTCAGTAAGATGTGATTATTCCTACTCACTGCCACTCCGGGACCAGCCAGAACCGCTCAGTGGGCTTTTGTGGGGGTAGAAAGGCCGGTCTTTCTCCCAGGGAGTGGCTGGTGGTTTCAAACTGTTGACCTTGCTGTGGGCAGCCCGGTGTGTGACCGCTACACTACCAGTTTGGTGTGCGGTTGGGTTTGACCACCAAACAGCTGAAAAGGAAACATCTGGTTAAGGATGTATGGCTGGTGGGGGCGGGGAGCACTGCTGAGGCCAGAGGCATGGGAGGAGGAGTGGCCTTCACAGAGAAGGCCAAGATGGTTGATTGCTCATTGACTTGGGCACACTGGGAGACAGACAGGGCTTTCTACTCCCCTAGAGAGAGGGCGCCTGGGAAACTCAGAGAGGCCGGTTCTTACCTTGTCCAAAGGGCGGCTACCAGTTGGCATGGACTGGTCAGTGAGTGCGTTCAGGTTCTTCTGGGGTAATACCCGTTCAAGCCTCATGGGTCATAGAACATTGGCATGGATGATTTGACTTTGGGTCCAGGTCTTCTGCGCATGGGACCACACCTGAGGCCCGTGAGTGGGAACGGATCCCTCTGAGGGCACCCACCTGGGGCCGATGGATGCTGACCAACCTTCATGAGCTATGCTGAGCCCGACTTGTGCCCATGCTGTGCCAGGGAGACTGGTGTTTTGCGGTAGCTGGGAGAGGAAGCGGTGCCCCCTGAGCCATGTGGTGCTAGGCACAGAGCCCACCGCAGGGGGCTGACCCACAGGCCTTTGTATCCTCCGGGGCAGCTTCCGGAAGTCAGGGAGATGGGCGTGTCTTGGAACGGCTCCAACTGAGCCCCTCACCCACGTCAGAGTGGGGTGTGCAGCCCAGGGGGGGGCTGCCTGCCTCTCGGACACTGTGAGTAATACAAACTACTTTCTGAGCCGGTGGACAAGGAGGGCCCTGGTGGCACGGGGTGGGGGTGGGGGGCGAAGTGTCAGACTGGGGAGAGTGGGCAGCTGTTCCCACGAGATCCACAGCCTCGGCATCCCAGAGGGCAGGCCCCGTCTGGTCGGGCCGCAGGGTAGGTTTGGGGGTTGAATTGTGTTCAGGCTCTGATTGGATGTTCATGTTTACAGGCCAGGGTCTGGCCTTGCTATTTGCTCCCTGCTCCAAAGGCCCTCTCTCTGGAAACCACGCTGCCCGGGAGCAATGCCCCCTCAGATGTGGTGGTGCCCAGCCTCTTGCTCCTCGCCCCATTGAACGGTCTCGCTGGGTTGCCAGCAGGGACTTTTTAACTGAGGTCAGGAAGAGGGTCCTGCTGTAATCGCAACCAGGGTCGTGACCTTGAGGAGCTGTGACCTTTCCTTTTGCCCTCAGGGCTTTTGATGCTCAGCAGCCCTTCACGTCGTCCGACTTCAGCCATTGACCTCAGTGCCATGCCGTTTGTAGCTTACAGAGACGTCCCTACTCCAGGGTTCAGTCCTCCCGGGTCACCATCTAAAACCTCTGGCATGTCGCCATCACGTGGAGCTGTGTCGCCTGAGACATGTCTCCATTTTCCTCAGGTGTCACTCTTGTGAAGAGAAGTTTCTTTGCTGTGCTCTCCAGGGCCAACCTGTCCCTAGTCAAGTGCCCACGCCTGTGTGAGCCTCCTCCGGGCTCTTCTGTTCGAGGCCACAGGCCATATGGTTCCTCCTTTTGCAGCATGTATTTTTTCTACACTTGCTCAGTCTTTTTTTTGGGGGGGGGCGGAGAGGGGCATCACTGAGTCTTTTTTTTAAAAAACTGGTTTCTAGATACCTTTTACTAGAGACGATGCAGTAAATCCTCCTCCTGGCTGTCGTCATCTGCCCACGGGTGGGCTGTCAAGGCCTGTTATGTACGCATCCGAACGCTCACCTTTTCGTGATGGCTTGTATGCACGAGGTGCCCAATGCCAAGCACACCTTGGTCTCGGGGGGCACACCCATCCCGGACGGGGGATGCTGCCTATCACTGAACTTCGTCACGTGCGCGTCCCTGGGGCCATTGCCAACTGGGGCCAGGGCAACTGGGATTAGCAGAGTAAAGCACGGGGCTTTACCAGAGTATTGCCCCGAGGTTCACGCTCTGCTGACCCTGCCTCCAGGGCACTCGGACATGGGACTGGCACCCGACCTTTCAGCAGGGCCACCCGGCACTCGCTTCTCGCCCCCACTTGGGAGCAGCCATCAGGTGCTTCTGGATTCCTCTCCACTTTCATCCTGAGTCTTATTTCGGCACTCACGCTTGGCCTGGATTGTAACAGAACTGCCAGTCAGCGCACCGGGGGCTGGAGAGAAGGCCCCAAGGAGGCAAGATGCTGTCCCTTCTTAGAGACAGGGACTTGGGGGAAAGGGGAGGGGAGGGGCAGCAGGGCTCTCTGGTAAGCTTTCAACGATTTCCAAGTGAAAGCCCATTTTAAACTGAAAGCCCTGGCTACAGAAGCACCCCACACGCTAATGGCGTGAGCAGAGGGGCCACCTGTGGAACCTGGGGGGCTCTTCCCACGGGGGCGCATGTGGTGTCTGGGGAGTCTGCCCACCCGGCTTTCTGTATGTGCTTTAAGACACCGGCGGCCCTACAGTGATGAAAGCAGACTTCTGAGTTGGTAGCATGCCTACATGTCCCAGACTCCAGACCAGGACAACTTCTCCAAAGCAGAAGGCCAGCCCCGAGGCAGCTGAGGGACTAGGGTCCTCTGAGCACGACTTGTTCTACTGTTGGACGCTCCTTAGACACCCGGCTGTGTAACAGTGGCTGCTGTCCGAAGCTGCTGTGGTGCCACTTGCTAAACAAGGCTACTTCAGAGGCTGCCCCTGGGACTGCCTGTCCAACACCAGGGTACACTCTGAGCCACGTGTGCTTTAAAAGGACTTTTATTGAGCACATACTTCTATCCCAAACATCCATACAAACTCAGACAAACATGAATACAGCTGATAGTCGAGATCCAAATTCACGATCCCCTGGCTTGAATTCGTTCCACCCCATTGGAGGGAGGGGTACGGGGTGAGCAACCTTTCCTGGAGAGCCAGTGCCCCGGTGCCCTGCTGCCTCTCCGGCCCCCACCCTGCCCTGTCGGAGCGCAGTGCAGGCACGCTTAGCGCGTGGCTCAGGGCCAGGCCCGGCACCTCGGCTTTTAGACGTGGTTTGGTCTGTTCTCAGGTACAGAGGCGGGGCTGGGCACCGAGTTTGAGGGTGTCCTTGGGAGCTGGAGGTGAAAATAAATAGTGGCCCCTCACTTTCCATCCCTGACACCTCCTCTCTCGCTCATGTCCTCTCCTGACTTTGAGCCAGGAGGCAGCAATGCGGACCTGCCCACGCAGCTTCTCCCGTCTGACCTCTGCCTCCAAACCTCTCCAGATGGGCCTCATCTCCGTCCTCTGGTCTTCTCGGGGCAATCAACACCAACACTGACTGACATCCCACAAGACTGATGGGGTCCGGCTGCGATGCATGCGTTTCACGGGCGAGTGAGTGGGTGGCAGGTCGATGGAAAGAAATGCCCAGTGGCAGGTGGCCCCTGAAGACCCTCACACCTGGCGCCCCCACCCGGCGCTTCCTTGAGAAGCACCACTGTGCGCTGGGGCTGGGTCTTGGGAATGAGGTCTCCTTCCATCCGCCCCAGTTCACAAGCAGCAGTTTGTAGCGTGCTGAAGCGGCCAGGATGTATGGTACACAGAGAGAGTGCTGTAAACCTCCCTGTCCCACCACCTGAGTCACCTGGTCACCCCGCACCCTGCCGTGGGTGACCGACACGTGGCCATCAAGGGCACTTGCGCTGGGGCCCTATCTCCAGCATGCCAGCCAGCCAGCCAGCCAGCCGTCGGTGGGGCTGACGGGTCACCTGGCTCACCTGACTGTCCCATTCCACAAAAGTCCATCGTCTTCCAACCGTCCAACATCATCGACCCCCGGTCCTGCGTCTCTCCCGAGAGAATCACACAGAACCTCGTCCGCGAGGGTTCAGAGCAGCGTCCCTCCTGATAGCCACAAAGCGGAGAGGGCCGGGACTGAACATCAGTCAGCATTAAAGGAAAACAGCAGCTCGGACACAAGCCACACGTGAGCGTGCCTGGAGAATGCGCCCAGTGCACGTGGCAGAGTGTGGGATTCCACGTGTGGCAGGGAGCAAACAGGAATCGCCAGAGGCTGGGAAGGCCGGCACGTGCAGGGCTCTTGGTCTGGACGACACTGGGGGTGAAGGCAGGCAGGCTCTGGAATTAGACAGCGGTGAATACCAATCACTGAAGGACTGGCTAAGGGGACAGTTTAGTATGTAAATCAGCTCTCAATAAGGCAGTCACTTAATTAAAAAAAAATCTGTCAACATGATTTCTTACTGCTCACAGGATGGAGTTCAGTTCATTCTGTTTCCAGGTACGTGAGCAAGGTCGTGTCTATTTGGCTTCTGACAATCAGCACTCTTGACTCCGAGGATGGCTGATACACATGACGGCTTCCTTTGACCCCACCCTCTGGCCAGCCCCGGAACAGCTGCTTCACCCTTACCTGGGCAGAGCATAAGTACAGATGGCTATGGCCTGTGAAGATGAATATACACTAGGCTTTAAAAAAGAAAAAAAAAGGGCTGAGCCCCGGTGGCATAGTGGTTGTGCGTGGGACTGCGGCCCACTGGGACGGAGGTTCAATTCCAGCAGTGGGACTGGGCCTCCTACTCCCACCACCAGAGAGCAGTGATGCCCCCCCCCCCCCCAAAAAAAAAAAAAAAAAAGCAAGGCTTTGCCCTCAGGAAGCTTGAAAGCAGTAGGCAGAGCTGGGCACACGGTGTTAACCCCGTAAGTTCTGGCCAAGATGTTTGCAGTCGTGGTCTCCAAGCTGAGCAGGGTGGCTTCTGCTGTGGGCCAGCCTGCCCCCCACCCCGGCATCTGTGCCCCTCAGTGAGGGAGTGGGAGGAGCGTCCAGACGGGTTCTTTGCCACCCCCGAGCCTCGCGCTTGGCTCCTGGGGCATGGCTCTTGCTTGTCAGCCTCACTCCTGTCCGTGGTGGCACTGCCTGGCTCTCAGACAGCAGACGTGTCCTCTCCCCGGGAAGGTCCCGTCTACACCGACACTAGAGTTGCGCCAGGTGTGCAGCGTGGTCACAGGGGAAAGGGGGCCAGGAGGGCCGTCAGTTCCCCAGGTCTTTGGCTAAAGTGTCGTGGATGAACTGGAGGGTACGCTGGTATAAAAATGCGTCCTTGGTCTTTGGCTTACAAATGTTCAGATGATTAACATCCACGGGAATCAGATCTCCAATGCCTAAATCTGAAGAAAGCAAAACGTCAATAAATCCAAAGCTACGAGAGAGCATGCATCCCGCCCACCCCGTCTACATGGCAGCAAACTGGGGGTCGAGCCAGAGAGGGTCCTAAGTGCTGATCTGGTAGGACCTTCGCCCTGGGGCCACAGGGGTCAGACGCGCCGGGAACGGACAACGGGAGCCTCACGGAGAGGGAACAACTTGAGGTTGCCGCGCTGTGCCTCACGGATCACACGGCACGGACTCTCGTGCGAACCGCTGTTGCTTCCTGCTTTCCCGAGCTTGTTCCTGGGCCTCCTGGCTGCTTGAACGGGGGCACCAGCGCCCTCGAGGGCCTCCACATCTGCGGGTTAAGGCCAGTCTGTGCTGCCCCACCTGGCCAGTGATTGTATGGGCGCCCCTCGTACGGGTGATGGTGAGGGGATGAGAGCCTCTCCAGCGTGACCTCTTCTCACCCTGACGCCCGCCACTGCTTGGACGGGGAAGAGTGGCTGGGGCTTGATGGCTTGAGAGCTTGAGAGTCGGGAGTGTCTTAGTCGATGAAGGTGCCCTCCATGTGCGAGGCTAGGCACACCGCAAGTGCGGTCACCTCAAGGGAGAAGTGGTTCTGGAGGTTGGACGGGGGTGTGGCAGCCATGTCGGGACCTTGGCTGGCACTCAGGCTTCTACAGCGGTGTGCGGGGCTGACTTAGCACCCGTTCTTTGAACACTTCAAGGTCTTCGACTCCTGGCAGACTGGACTCCGGGTTACCAACATGGTCTGTGCAGGTGAGCTGGCACAGGTGGACATGGTGGGAACGTGGCCTTCCTCCAGCGCCTGGGCACACTCTTTGAGGCCTCTCTGCAATTTCATGGCTGCTGCTGCTTCCCTGCAAGTGACCCAGGACTCCACGGGCAGTGGGGGTGGGGGTGGGGGTGGGTCTATCGTTGCAAACAGTGGGCAGATCTCCTTAACATGGAAGGGCCAGGAGGGCCTGTCCTAACCCAGAGGCTGCCTGTCCTGAGCCATAGCTCCTCACGCAATGGCACCTTCCTTCAAGGGGGAACCTCTTTAATGCCTAACTCTCATACAAAGTGTGAGGTCTTTTCCATTCGCTGAGTTAACACGCCGGAAATTCAGAGAAAACTCAACCTGCAGATGGAGGAGCCACTGGCTGAGTGGGCAAGGGGCAGCGCCCACCCCACCTCAAGGGCGACCCACGAGGAGTTCTGGAGTTGATGTCCGGCTGAGAGGTCTGCTGGACGAGGAGACCTGTGGGGTGGGCCCTGCACAGGGAAGGGGGGGCCGGCTGTAAGGAGTCAAGCTTTGGCCTCCATCCTCAGAGAGCCTGAAGCAGCAGGGAGTGACCACATCCCTCAGCCCTGGGATGATCTTACTTAGACACTAGTTTCCTCCCCTGAAATCATGGCCCGTTGGAATAGACTCCCCACCGAGCTTCCTTTGATCATGGCTTTGATAGCTGCCAGTGGAACCTTCCCTAAAGGAAAGGCCTGTCCGTCTAGCTGGTGGAAAGACGTGGATCCTGGTAACCAGAGCTCACTAATGAGGGGTTAGCCTGCTAGCCCACGTCACCGGTCAGTCAGATGGACGGGGAAGGGAAAGACTCGATGTTTGCAGACAAAGTTTAAGCGGCAACTGAAAAGCAGAGAATTAGAGCCTGGGTCTTCCTAACCCTGCCTCCTAACCCAAGGCACCGGTGTAAACCAGACCATGTGGGGCTCCCCAGCTCCCCCCCAGCTCCACGGAGGAAGTACCTGCAGACTCCACCGGCACCACGTGGAGTTTAATCATGCTGCCGATGTGCGTGGGTAGTGTCTCCACGAAGTTCAGCACCCGGAAGTTCCTGTCTTTGGCGAACTCGAGGAATTCGTCCTGCAGGGCTTTGAGTGCCGGGGAGTCTGAAACGAGAGGAGAGAGCGGGGCAGCTCTGTCAGCCCCTCGCAGGACCCTCCCCACCTCTGGCCCGGTGCTGAGCACCACCTCTCAGGAAGCCTGCAGGAGGGGACAACACCAACAACTAACTGGGCGGGGCAGGGCCCGCAGGGAGCGGGAGCACCCCAGAGGGCAGCCCCCTGGTGAATCCCGCCTGTCCACACATACCCAGCCCTTCCTCCGTCCTCCCCCTCTTCACATGCAGAGCGGCAGCTCAGGTGCCCGTCCCCTGCCGCCCCAGAGAGACCAGCTGGGCCGGCAGACCCCCGGCCCCCCAGGGAGGGAAGAAGCCCAGGAGCCTTCGAGATGGAGCCAACGCTGCGTCTGTGCGGTGGGAGCCATCTGCAGAGGACAGGCGTCCTGTCGCAGAGGCAGCTGACCCATGCCGAGAGTTCTTGGGAAACAAAGGCAGACTCCAGAAAGATAAAGAACAATTCTACAGATGGCTGGGACGGTAAAGTCAAGTAGAAAATACTAGACCAAAGGCTATAACGGGGGTTTCGGGGACTTTTTAAAGCCTTCCTTGTCTGTGGCCTTCGGTATGAATTCCAAATAACCCGGACTCAAGATCAGGGGTCCAGACAGAGAGCAAAGCTCAGTGCTCCCCACCAGCTCGGTACTCCAGCTCGACATTCCCCAGTCTCGGAAGCTCGCAGCGGCTTCACTGCCGATGTCCCAAGCTCCTGGGGGAAAGCGCACCCTGGGGCCTTTGGATGAATGGCCGAGCGGGCCCTGAGGGAAGTGCCCTGCGTTCGTTCGGGAGCCCCGGGTGGCGTGGGCCTGACCTACCCTTGCTGAGCTCCTTGACCTCCAGGGAGGGGAAGAGCAGGTAGCGGTAGTTGACGGAGTACTCGGCCAGGCGGGAGCCGTGGTGCGGCACGCTGTAGAAGATGACCCCGCGCGTGTTGCCGATGAGCCGGCTCAACTCGGGCCGCTTGGACGCCTCCACCAGCATCTTCTTCACCAGGAGACCTGACCGCACGGGAGGGCAGAGACGCGGGGGTCTTTCCTGCCGATGTGCCTGGCCCCACCACACGCCCCACCTCCCTGAGTAGGCAACTCTGGCCTAAGCAGACCCACGCAGGGGCTCTCTGAATGTACACAAGGACCAGTGACAGAAGCAGGAGCAGGGCCTGAACTCAGAGAGGACTTCAAAATGTTTGGGGCGGTGGGGGGACTCATTTTTTTTCTCTATCGATTGCACATCCCGCAGGCAGATGAGAACTGGAAGCCTCCTGCCCCCTTCAGAGCTCTGCTCCTGGTCACTGAGGGATAGGGCACTGGTCTCCTGTCCCTGCAGCACTCTGAGGGCTACGCCAAGCCTCCCCGTGATGCTCTGCCTGGGGCACATGTCTCAGGTGGCAGCTGCTCTTCCGGCCCCTCTGAGAACCCACAGGGAGGCCTGAGGTGGCGGGTGGGGCACAGGAGCTCCAAGGGCTACAGCCGTCTTTTGTTTCCACCCACGGCCCGCCTCACCACCGGCTGGAGGGACAGGAGGGTGCAAGGGAAGTGGCTTCCCACCAGCCTGAGGTCTCCGGGCCAGCCCGGAGTGGGTGGGTGCAGGGAGCCTATCTGAGGAGCAGGTGTGTTTCCATCAGAGGACTCAGAGAAACCAGGGGCTGCTCTGCGGCCTGTTCTTCACCAGGGCACAGAAGGAGAGCAGTCATTTCTAAACTCCTGGTCGTGGCCCCGAGAACATTCACTCGGGGGAAAATGAGTCACTAGTATAACTCTACAGATAACTGCTTGCACCCATGCATACAGACTTGGTCACTTCAGGCTATACCCTGTGTGGCAGTCACTAATCTGGTATCAATCTGAGGATTGGGAGTCTAGGGGTGGAGTCTATCCTGTCAATCTGGAGACAGCCAATGAGATCTCTGTGTAGGCATGGCTTTCTCCTGAGAATTCTGGGAAATCTGGCCGTATTTCCCCCTTGGAGGTGAGAGACTCACAACTTAGTCCCTTGGAGACGTTCTACTGACAAGACACAAGGCGGATTTCCTGTGAGACATCCTGGAGGAGAAGCCACATGGGTTTACCTTGATGGAACCAGACCTCTGAAGCTGGAAAAGCCACGTAGAGACTCCTGCCAGTGCTGAGATACTTCTGAAGCCAGAGAGACCCAGACCCCTGCCGGCGCTGAGATGCTTCCACCACCACTGGATACACAAGACTCTGCACCCACTGGCCTGTGACTGTCCTGGTGTCATTGCATGTGCTTTGTGAGTCTGAAGAGGTCTAATGGAATGGTATCGGACATACGGGCTAATATCAGACTTGTGGACCTGGACTGGGTTGGGATGCTTTCTCCGTGTTCCATTCCTCTTATATATAGACCTCTCCCTTATATACATATGTGTGCTTATTAATGTTTCTCTAGTCTACCCAGACTCGCGCCCCCTGCCCCTGGAAGGGCGGTGCACTTACCCCCCATGCTGTGGGACACCCAGATGGTGGGCCTGTCCCCGACCCCCGCTGCACGGAGCTTCCCCAGGAGCTCGCTGCTTCTGAAGGCGATGGACTTTCTGCACAAAAGGAAGGGAGTGGGTGTCAGAGACTGGGGTTGTCCCAGAGGCAGTTTCCCCGGTGTTGCCCAGGAGCTGGGAACAGCCCTTTGCTGTTGGAGGCCCAGGACAGGCCCTTTGCTTCCAACAGGCTCCCTGGAGCACCCCATGTGTGCACCAGTGTGGGGGTCCCCTGGCTGCCGGGGCACCGAGGACCGAGCAGCCTGCCTTGTTCCTGGGTGAGTTCTTGTGAGGTCACCTCCACAAGGTCTGAGGCCACCCTGGCTAGATCTGCATCAGCTTGGTTCTGAAATGACTGGAGAGCCAGGGGCTATGCAAATCAGGAGGATTGAAAGCATAGGATCCCCAAATTACTTGGCCTACAGTCCACTTTTCAGAACGAGAAAGAAATTAGTTCCCCCTGGGAATGAAAATATTCACACTAGAGCCCCAAACCCAGGATACAGTGTGGGTGTCTGCTCTGGCAGCCCTGGGAACGTTCCAACACTGACCCCTCGGGGCACTGCCGCCCACCCTGGGAAATGCGGGTGTAAAAGAAGGGAACTTCAGAATGACCCGCCTGGCGCCTTCACTCTTTTCATGGAGACCCTTTCCTCAGATAGGATGGGGGGGGGGGCGCCTGGGGAGACGCACCCCAGAGAACAGCTGCCAACACTGGGCAGAACTGCCCCGAGAAGCCGAGTGCTTTTCTTTCATCACACAGTGAGTCTGAAAATGTGAAGATGCCCTGAGACTCAGTGAGGCACAGTGGCACAGTGGGCACAGGGGGCAGCCAAGGGTCACACAGGGCCCCCTCCCCCCTCCCCTAGTTCCCTCCAGCTGGTGTGGCCGGCTGTGGGCACAAGGGCCTCAGTCTGGGTGGAAAACCTGCCACAGGGCACCCTGTCTGACTGTGGGGGAGGCTGAAAACACTATGTTCAGCCTCCACACTGACCAGCAGCTAATCCTTACATGGTTGGGCTGTGTGTTTATGACCAACTCCTTCTAGAAAGAAGGTAAGTCCATAGTTCTTCAGAAAATCCTGGTTGTGGCATCCCCCCCCGGGTCCAAGGGTCCACTGTGGCCATGCCCCTCCCGCAGGACATGGGGTGCCGTACCTCTCCATGGGGCACCTGGCGCGCCAGTCACTGAGGCTGGTGTCGTACTCCACGGAGATGATGCGGAGCGCAGGGAGGTCTCTGGCCAACCACGTCTGCGTGGAGGAGAGGTACAAAGACACACTGGTAAATTTCTACAGCCCCGCACTGCCCCGCCACTGAAACCCCTAATGCCATGCTACCTGCAACCAGCACGGGGGCCCAGGGACTCAGATCGCCCAGGGAGCAAAGACAATTCCAGTGTGCCCTTTACGTGTCTGCTTAAAAACGTGCATTAACATTTACAGCGCGAAGCCCATGAGGGTTTCCAGGGAATACTCTCTGTTTTCATCTCCTAATGTCCAAAGAGCAAGGCCTGTTTTAAAGTCTACCAAACACTGGCTTTTTGAAGCTAGAAGGCTGTCAGCGCCGGCAGACACCGAGGGCTATTGTTGGCGTCTTATGGAGTGCCGTGGAGTTGGGCCTGAGTGAGGGCAACCCTGTGAGCAACAGAACAGACATGTGTACACACACACACACACACACACACACACACACACACACACAAGCAAGGCTGTGTCCTCTGCATGTCGCCGTGGTCAACAAGCCTTCTCCCCTCTGACCCCACGCTCTTCTTCTCACCGTCCAGCCTTTGGATGGCTGGCTCTGCACACAGGCCAGTACCTATGCTGAAAGGCTGCTCCCCTCATGCACACCTGTGCTGGGTTTGTTTTTAATCTTTTTTTATTTTTATTTTGTGTATGTGTGGGGGCATCACTGCCTCTGGTGGTCGTGGGCACTACCAAGTGCCGCTCCTGAGAGCCGCCGCTGGATTTGAACTGCCAAGCTCGTGGGCCGCAGTTCTGCACTCAACCACTTACACCACCGGGGCTCAGCCCTGTTTTTAATCTTTTTATTGGGGGCTCATACAACTCTTGTCAGAATCTACCCATCCATCCACCGGGTCAAGCACAGTTGTACATTTGTTGCCATTCTCACTCAAAACACTTTCGTTCTATTTGAGGCCATGGGATTAGCTTCTCATTTTCTCTCCCCCCGCCCTTTTGCTGGTTTTAAACCATGCCATATGCCCCCCGTGTTAGAGAGAATTGTTCTCTGTGCACAGATCCCGCACGGGCAAGGACACTTCTGGAATTCCCATGCTTCTCAAGGCTATCCATAACTTGATTCTCTGGCACCTGGCTGTGGATGTTTTGCTGCAAAGGTATTTTAAATTGCCTTCATCAAAAATTTACTTGCATATTATACTGATACTATTGTTGGGTCATCTCCTTACTCTGTTGGATCACCTTTCTTGGGGACGGGCCTAAGTATGAACCGAGTCCAGCCAGTGGGCCAGGGAGCTGTCTCCCAAATCTCTTGGGTGAGTGCCCCCGGGCTTCGTCAGCGTGGTGAGTCACTGCC
>PVJH01008424.1:0-54832 GCA_004026705.1 Nesogale talazaci
ACAGATTTTGGTTAAATATAAGGGATATTTTCTATTAATTATAGCTGTCACATAATGGGATGGATAATCTGAGGAGTGCTGAAATCCCTAAGACTGGAAGTATACAGGCTGGCATACCATCTGTCAGAGAAACAATTGAACCAGATGACTCACTTTAAAAGTAAGTAAAAAGTAATAATTATTAGAGTAGATTATATGAACAAAAGACTCTAAACAAATAGAGCATTAAGAAGAAAGGATTAAAGCTTGACCACTCTGACTTAATAGCTTTACATATTTCCATGTGGTACTATGTTCTGTTCACATAAAAGTCTAATATTGACTTTGTAAGATATGCATATTGTATAGCACATATTTTCATATTATTCTTATGTCCTACATATATAATCATGTATTTTTCTTATTTTCTTGCCATCATATAACAAGATTGTTCTGCTATTGATTTCTCCTCTATAGCATGATTCTGAATGCATATGATTTGGTTTTATGAATGGAACTATCTAGTGTTGGTCAGGTCATATATTCATGTAGGGTTCATTTTAGACAGAAATCTTGGATCAGAAAACAAACATTTTAAATTTTATTTAATAATTGAGTGTTAATGCATGTATAATATCATTCTGTAGTTCAATCAGAATGCTACCACAATCAGTTTTCAAACACACTTTTTCTTCCTGGACTCCTCGACATCCTCTTCCTTTTACCTCCCACCACTGTGCTCCCCGCCCCGCCCCACCTGAAACCCTTATTATACTTGGACTCCTTGGCATTGTCTCCCTTTTATAACCCTTACTACTGTACCCTCACCAACTCTTATATAACTTCAAACATATAACGCATCTGAGATAAACCCTAATTAAACAAAACAAAACAAAACTACAGAAAATGTTGAAAAAACAGATTAGATCCAGCATGCATCAGAGGGGTATCAACTGACAAAGTTTTAACAGTTCAAGTCAGATGTATGCCTTTGACCTTCTAGACTCAGCTCTCTAATGCACTCAAAAAACATAGACATTTTAAAATCTCTTGAAATAGGCTAAGCTTCCACAAAACATATACACATTTACAATTATGAAAGGAATTTTACTCACTCAACAGTCAACAGAAAATCCAACTGGAAAAAACTTATAGGAGGCAAGGCTGGGTTTGGGGCTGGGGAGAGTCAGACATTGCACCTCACCTGGGACACAAAGGGGGAACGTTTTAGTCCAAGTACTGCTCTCCCTCAGACAACATAGAGTGCTTGTGCTCATGCATCAAAATATTCATTATTATGTTGTGCTTCTTTAGCTTTATTTGTATAAAAGGTGATAACCGTGGCTCAAAAGGAAGTTAATGATACCAGGGATGAAGCTAAGAGGAAAACTGTGAGAACCACGTTGAGTTGAAGAAATAAATCACTGCAAAATTTGAATCAGGTCACCACTTATCTGATTTGGCAGCAGGACTAAGTTGAAATAATCAACATTTTTGAAAGGAAAAAAAGTGATTAAAGTTTCAATTGTAGTTAAAGGTGTGAAATCAATAACCATGAGACAAAGAATCCAGACCACGAAAGTCAAAAAGCTACTGTTAATTTGGAAAAATCTGAATCAACTCTAAAGCAATAGTGTATCTGAGGCAGTATATGTGAGAAGGCTAAAAGGCTTCTTAGTAATTTAAAGTCCTGAAAAAATGAGCTTAAAAGTGAAATTTGGGGGTCAGAACCAATTACTTGGTTTTCCATGATTTCTTATAGCACAACTATGTTCAAATCTCAAACTTTGGGGTATTTGAATATGAATTTGGAACAAATTGAGTTTGATAACTGAGATATAGTGATACTGTATTTGAAATCAATCTTTTTGAACTTCAGAGTTTTCCTTTTCGAAGATGTGTTTTTGCCTTTTATTGAACTTACAATAGGAAGGTCTCCCATTTTGCCTCCTATAATAAATATATTTTATGAAAGTAATTTTCAAGTAATTTTCAACTTAGTTCTTCACCCCTTGACATACCCACCATTTTTTAATTTCTTTAAACACCTACCATGTTCATATATTGTGTGATTTTATTTTCTCCCTGTTGGTTTATTCCTAGGGATTTTTATGCCAAGACAAAAAGCACAAAACATCTTGTCCATCTCTAGGTTCCACACACCTGGGCTATCAAGGTGCACATAGTTCAGGATGATAAACAGAGATGTTCATAGTTAGATGATGTTTGTTGCCAATTTAGATATTCACTTTTACCTATTGCCATCAAGTCAATTCCAACTCAAAAAAAAAAAAAAAGCTACCTCATAGAGTTGCAATGGCTGAAATCTTCACAGAAGCCAACAATCACATCTTTCTCCCACAGAACAGCTGGTAGGTTTGAACTGCCAACCTTCTGGTTAGCAGCCAAACCCTTAACCACCATGTCGATGTATATATTAAAGGGTTCCTAAGTATAGATTGCAGAGCTATAGTGGTTTCTAACTTTTCTATATTAAATTAGTTTTTAAAACATTATAAAACCTGTCAATCAAGAATATGTTTCTGTTTATAATTTGAGGTCATTTAATGAATTTTCTTTGCACCATAAGTGAGCTCTCTAAACATCATATGTTAAATATTCTATATCTTCCCCTCATCATTCTTAAGTTTTAAAGGTTATATTTATTTATAATAAATCTATTTCAGTGGTCTGTATATTTGCTCATGATCCACTCTTTTAATTTCAAGTCATATAATATAATTTAATATTTGAGTTGGCAAACCTTCCCTTAGCCTATATTTTATTCAAGGCTGTTTTGACTTTTCTTTCACATTTATTATCCCATGTAAGTTATTCTGAAAGTGGACATTTTAATGGAAATTATGCTAAAGTCATATATTTATTTTCAATGAAACACTATTAATAGATTTGTGGAAAAGGAGATTGTAGCACAATATTATTTTCCATGATGGTATCTCTTTAAGTAATGATGTCACTTGAAAAACATTTTCACATATGCAAAGGTTAAAAATATAGCATCTTTTTATTTTTAGGTCTCCACTTATCAACATGGTTAGATTCCGAAGATTGGGTTTTTTTGAGCAAATAGCTATCTGCAAGTCAGGAGCCACACTCTCTGTCTTTGGCTCCAGGGACCCCTCCACCACCAGCCAATTGCCTGTGGTGTATCCCTTCCTCACTACAGCCCGGGAGGGTTGGTGGGAGCAGGAGGTGGTGATGGTGCTAGGGGGATTCTCTTCTCTTCTGGAGCAGCAGGGGCACACATCACCTGGATGTGATCCAGACCTCCTCAAAGACCCCAGTTCCTCCCTGTCCAAGAGCCTGCTCTACCCATTTTAGTAGTGGGCAGCTCCTGGGTCTTTGTTCAGAGGATGGTGAGCCACATGGACCTGCTGGAGATTACAGAGGTGGAAGAGAGACCACTCTGGAAGAAGAGACTTCACAGCCTCACACCTCCTTTTTGAGGAACCACCATTCATGTCTCCTGTGCACCACCAGCCTCATGCTGCACCCAACTAAGGTAATTGGAAGCACCGAGGACTGAAGAGTGGCTCGTGAGATTTGTGCTACTCTGAGACTTCATATGATGGTCACAGACAGATGAACAACATAATTTTTAAATAACCTTTACAGTAGGAACAAAAGTGAAGGCATAGTAATAAAGCCAGCAAAGTAAGGAAAAGACTTGTCCATCCCAATTTGAAAACCTTTCTGAAAGAGAGCAAAAGACTTACATAAATGGAGAAAGAATATTTTATATCACAAGATCTTAAATTGCCCTAAATCACTCTATAGATTTAACACAAATCTGAGAAAAGGAAGAAGGGAAAATATGCTTAACCATAAGCCAGGACACTCTATGAAGCTATTGCATCTAAATATAAAAATAAAATACTTGCCATGAAGTTGAATCTGATTCCTGGAGACCCCATGTGTGTAGAGTAGATCTGGTCCCCACAGGGTTTTCAGGGACTGATTTTGCAGAAGTATAGCTCATGAGTCTGTCTTCTAAAGAGCTTCTGGGGAGACGTGAACCTCCAACTTTTCTGTTAGCTGCCAGGTTGCTGAAGCAAACAGGTGGTCATCTCAACCAGTGTGTTATCACACAGTTCTAGACAGAATGTCCCACTGGATACTAAGAAAGGCTCCAAAAGCAATGCCCACATGGATGCAGCATGCACAAATAAAAAAGGAACGTGTATAAAAGATCTTTGGGAAATGAAGTGGCTTTTCAATAAATGGGGCTAAACGCATGTTTATTCTTATAGAGGAAAAATTAAGTCGTACGCTTACCTTACGTGAAAAAAATAAATTAACCCCAAGAATTAAAAACATATACGTAAAAGCAAGTGTGTAAAATTTTTTTGTACACAACGTGGATTTTTCTTCCTCTGGGGGTCAAGAACTATTGTATGAACAGGAATGAGAAGTATTTTTAAAATGTCCAAATTTTAAACTAACTTAAAACCTAAATCTTACTCTCTTGAGGTGAGAAGCTGTGTATTGGTGTGTGGATATCTACCACCTGCACTTAGGACACTTCCATGATTCAGTTGTTTTTACTGGGCGAAATAGCTGATGCACTGAAGGACAATATTGTCGGATAGCTGATAAATGTTATATGAAACTTTTCATGATAAATGGGTTGATATCAACTATAAAAGTTGGGTTTTTCTTTTTGATTTACTTTTAGGTGGTAATGGTTTTAAGCTTTAAAAAAACACAAAACTTTAAAAGGCAAAAAACCTTTTGATTCTATTTGCATAAAATTAAGGCTTTCTGCTTAGTAACAGATATCATAGGGGGCTGAGCCCGAGTGGCAAAGTGGTTGTGCACGGGACTGCGGCCCACTGGTTCAATTCTAGCTCCAGAGGAGCAAAGGCTGGGCCTCCTACTCCCACCACCAGAGGGCAGTGATGCCTAAATAAAAATAAATAAATAAATAAAAAAGAAAAGATATCATAGGTAAAGTTAGTGGAGAACAGACACACCAATAGCATCTTTAGTTCATGAATATTTGTCTAAAGTGCACAGAATAAAACAGGGTGAGGGATAAAAGACACGGCATGAGAATTCATAGAAGGGAAATCTCATATGGTAAGCTCGTATAAGGAGACTTCAAAAAGTTCATGGAGAAATCCCATTATATATAATTTTCATTTGACATGAAATCTTTGAAGCTCCCGAATATATGAAGAGATTATCCATATCATTGGTAATTTTATTACTCGATGCACTTTACCCCTATTGTCAAGCCTTTCTTCCTAGTCCATGTTAGTCTGGAAGTTATACTGAAGCAACGCAAAACCTGCACTGACGGGGTCTGCTGCACTGGTTAGGAATCTACGCAGACCCTCCACGAAAGGTGAGAAATTCCACTGTGGAACCACCACTGCCTCCTTACATACCTGTTCGGTCTGTTTAAAAATCAGGTGGATAATAAAGAGGCAAAGATCTTGATATAGATGCTGAAAACATGAATTCTGCCACTCCCTGGCAGCAAATTAGGAAAATATGTATGGCCTACCAATCACATCCCTGATTATATACCTTACAGTAGAAGTTCCCAACCAGGATTCTGTCCCTCCTCTCCCTGCCAATAACTGTGTGGATCACAACAGAATGTTCTTACTCTTAGGTTCTTTTCATTTGTTTTGCAATCTTGAACTTGTTTTCCGGTGAAGGTTAAAACAGACATCTTTCTATAACTCAAGTGCATTGACTTTTATGCCATATTCATCACTGTTAACTGTATGTTCAAGGATAAAAATGACTATCATGTAACAAAAGAATGTAGATTTTAATACAAAGGTACAATGTGTCAGTATAGTAAGTCAGTAATACAAAGATGTTTAGAAGAAGCCATTAATAGTCTGATTCTTTTAAATCATTTTATTGGGGCTTCATATTACTCTTATCACAATCCATACATTGTATGTCAAGCACATTTGTACATCTGTTGCCTTCATCCTTCTCAGAACATTTGCTTTCTGTCATTGTACTTTTGTATTATTAAGCCCTTGGTATTGGGTCCTCATTTTACCCTCCCATCTTACCCCCTCCCTCATGAACCCTTGATTATTTACAAATCATGATTACTTTGTCATAGCTTACACAGTCCAATGTCTCCGCTGTCTGTTGCCCATACCCCAGGGAAGAGGTGATATGTAGACCCCTATAATTGGTTCCCCCTTTCTACCCCACCTCCCCACTACCCTCCCGGTATCGCCACTCTCATCACTGGTCCTGAAGGGGTCATCTGCCCTGGATTCCCTGTGTTTCTGATTCCTCAATATCATATCCACGCCTCTACATCCAGTCCACAATGTAGCAAGCACAGAGGTTGCTGGGTGCTTCCAACTAACAGCAACCCCATGCCCAGCAGAACAAAACTCTGCCCAGTCCCGCACCAGCCTCACAATTGCCCTTACGCTCGAGCCCATTGCTGCAGCCACTGTGCCAGTGCATCTTGTTGAGGGCCTTCCTCTTTTTGATGCCTCTGCACTTGAATAAGCAGGATGTCCTCTTCCAGGGCTTGGCTTCTCCTGACATGTCCAAAGGACTTGGAGATGAAATTTTTACATCCTTGACTTTCAGGAGCATTTTGGTTGTATTTCTTCAAAGACAGATTTGATAGTTCTTTCGGCAGTCCATTGTATTTGCAATATTTTTTCACCAGCACATGAATTCAGCACAATTCAAACACATTGATTCTTCTTTGGTCTTCCTTATTTAAGGTCCAACTTGCATATGCATTTGAGACTATTGAAAACACCATGGCTTCAGTCAGGATCACCTCAGTTCTCCAAGTCATCTCTTTGCTTCTCAGCAATCTATGGAGATCTTGAGGCATTATCTGTCCACTTCAGATGAAGTAGCTACTGAAAATCTTATGCATATCATGGAAACAAACACAGGTAGTCTCTGACATACAGCATATTTATGATCATCCATTTTTGTTTTTCTTGTTCTGTTTCTGGTACATCTTATCTGTAGTGATATGAGCAGGATATAACTTACTGATGCTGTCATTCTCAGATACAGTGTTTTCAAGCTCCAGATACAAATAAAGATCAGATTTATAAAGATAATAATAAAAATCAATCATATTGAAAGCTTAAAAAGAGACCAGGCACTCAATTTATGAATTTAGAACACAGTAGTCTTTGGAGAAGAACCTTGTCAAAAGTCAAGGACTACCTCCATTCATAATCATTTATTTCTCCGTCATTCATATATATTATTAGACATTTAAATGAATGTATGACGTTTCATAGATAGAGATTAGCAGGGACACGCTAGCTCTCTCTGGAGTCTCTTTGTTCCGCACTTTATTTGGGTAAAGAGTAGTGAATAAAGAGAGATACCCGGTGCTGAAACCAATAAGTGGTTAAGCAATCTACTATTCTCTGCACTGTCAGATGTTCCAACTTACCCAAAGGCACCACGGACAGCAGGCCTGGAAACCAGCTTCCATAAACCCTATGGTGTGCAGTTCTACTTTGAAGCCCAGAGTCACCAGGAGGTGGAATCCACATGGTGGTAAATAGCAACACTGACAAAAACCCCAAAGGAGGCACCGTATGTCCCAATAAAAGACTAAACGATTGGATACCTCTTAAAGAGCTCAATGCCCCTTCAGTTTTACTCTAGAATATCTATTTAGCTTGTAGGGTTAGCTAGAGCAGTGGCTCAAAAAAGGCTTTGAACTAAAATGCAGGTGAGTTTAGAAGATTTTGAAAAAATTTGCCTCTCCACTCGCTCCCACTAGCCAGAGTTGAGGAAAGATTTTCTTAAGGTCCTCATACAGTAACATCTGGATTCTGATCCATACTACAATCATAAAAAGAAATAGTCATTCTTTGAAAAATTGTTATCTGATGAATGACCAGGGTAAATAACCCGTGCAAGTCATAGAGGGCCCACTGAGACTCTTCAAAGAAAGCCTGAAAGGTGGGACTTTGAATTAAGCTGGATAAAGTTCAGCAATACAAGGACCAGATTTAACAAGCAGCAGTCACTTATGCTGCTCCAATTCCTTCAGGGCGATTGCTCCAATTCAGACCTGATAGTTACTGACACTTACTTATTTCCCATGGCACAAAACCAAATTGCAAAAGGATGACTTCCCTTTGCACTAGCTTAGACACGTCCAAATATTTAAAAGGTAGCTTTGTATGTCCACTCCTTGCACATAGAATGGAAGTGAGTGTGTGAAGCTTGGAAGCACAAAACCAAATTGCAAAAGGATGACTTCCCTTTGCACTAGCTTAGACACGTCCAAATATTTAAAAGGTAGCTTTGTATGTCCACTCCTTGCACATAGAATGGAAGTGAGTGTGTGAAGCTTGGAAATGTCAGTGAACAGAATTGTCTGATCACCCAAAGGCCTTGGCTTGTGGGTGTATTTAGAAGAGGAGAGGTGCAATGTGACTTATCTGCAAAGGGAGTGTCCATGGCAACCAACCCCAGGTTGCCTTGGAGATATAGTGCCTTGGCGGAAAGCCAATGCAGGAAATGCAATGGAATGAAGTCTAGGAAAAGAACAATGGCACACAACCTTTACACAGGGACAGATTGTTCTGGACGTGCACGTCGCATTATAAATGGATATGAGAGTTTGTATATGAAAAGCGTGCCACAGGCATGTCTAAGTTGAGGGTTCTGAAAAAGTGGATCCTAAAGCTCGGTTTATAAAGGTCCTATGTTCAAATGAGCCAAGAGAGCTGTGATTAAACTTTCGATTAGGTCCTCTACCTGTTCATTATTTTCAGTTGACAAAGAAATTGCATTGCAATACAAAATAGAGAGCCAGAAATAAATCTCAATATTAAAGTCCAAAGGTTCAAGCCTTATTACTTCAGACAGAACTTTTAAGATTTTGTGCTTCTTTTATCTTTCTTTTTCTTTCTTATGTGAGTTTCTACATCTTCAGCAAAAAAATAGTTCATGTGTACCCGTAGTCATATATACCAATATCTCAGTCTTCACACTGGATGAGCTTATGAAAAGCTCATTAAAGTTTTCATTGTTTTTAAATAAAATATGACAGGTTTAGTATAGAACTGCTTCTAAGTTTGGATTATGTCTATATCAGACCTTGCTGAAAGTGAAGAGGACTTGAAGTACTTACCGATGAAGGTCAAAGAGGGCAAGTTTGGTATGATTTCCACTTCAATATAAAGAAAATAAAGAAGTCCCACAACTGGACCAGTAAGCGACATCACGATGAATGAAGAAAATATTGACTTAATCAAGGATTTCACCAGTACCCATAGAAGCAGCAGTCGAATGGCATATTGCATCTGGAAAATCTGATGCAAAAGACCTTTCTAACTTGTTGCCAGGCAAAGATGTGGCCTTCAGGATGAAGGTGTGCCTGACTTAGGCCCCAGGGTTTTCAATCACCAGAAATTCTGGAGAATTGTTGCAATTACATTATGGCATTGGCAATGAATATTGAGTAGACTGCCTCACTGCCTGAGGTCAACGACAGCAACAATCTGTCTTCAAAGAAGCACAGCCAGACTATTCCTTGGAAGAGAAATGGTGAGACTTCATCTCCTTGCTTTAGACATATTACTAGAAGAGACCAGGCCTGGAAGAAGGCTGTCAGGCTTGGTAATGTTATTGCTCGGTGCCGTTGGGTTGGTGTTCCGATTATAGCCACCCCAGGAACAATAAAACAAAACACAGTCTGGTCCTGTGTCAACCTCACAACTCTCGGTGTGTTTGATCACATTTTTTTTTGCACGACTCTGTCCAGCTATCTGTTGGAAGCAGGCCCTTCTTCACGCTGACCTCCCTCCTTCGCCAGACACAATGTTTCTTTCCAGTCACTGGTCCTCCCTATGTCCTCGCATTCTGTCTGGTGAGGTTCACATGTGTAAACTCCAAAGTTCCGTGCTATCGAGAGTCATTTCCAACTCAAAGCTCTTCTTTACATTGTGGGGGAAAATAGGGGGAGTATTTTCATTGGAGAAGTTGTTGGTCTTACAGAAATTGGACCACACTCCCTCCAGAGTCGTATCTATCACTGAGGCAACAATTTTTAAAAGTCACATTCTTCTTTGCTACTAACTGTCACTTTTCAGTCACTAGTAACTAGCTATGCACCTTCATTGCATGTTTGATCAATTTCACGCCGCACCTTTGGCATTCGTGGTTGATGCATACATTTGAATTATAGCCACATTAGTTGTCCTTTCTAGGCAGCTGGAGAATATCATGCCACTGACGGCACTGTACTTCAGGCTGGACCTTGGTCAAAATCCTCATTACAGACCTGGAACCCAATTGACACTCATTGTTTATTTCATGTTTGTTTGCTTATTCCTTGTATTGGGGAAAAGAAAAGAAAACAAATTGTAATGATTAACTATTTTTCTCAACTTCGATCCCATCATGACCTATGCACATTGTTCCCCAAAAGATTAACTTTACATTTTAGGCGCAGATGGACATGAAACAGCTGGTAGTCCAGCTGGGAGGATCTCTGTTCAAATGTTTCACCAGTTTGTTCATTACAATTGTTACTACAACAAAGAATCAGACCATTCACTTCACCCTAAATGAATCAATACGGCTTGCATTGAATGGCATCAGCGTTCAATCATTGGTTATGGAGCTAGGAAGAAACAGCATCATTTCCCCCAACTTTAGTAAGAAAAGAAAAGCAACCCCTCATGCATTTGAATAAATATCTGAATTTTCTATCTGCCCTATGCACCAAAGATGGGGATTTCAGGTCTGTATATATATATATATATATATATATATATATATATATATATGAGAGAGAATCAAACTATTTTATATGGTAGTGTGTGTGTGTTTGTATGTGTGTGTGATGTATCAATGAGTGCCTCTATAATCATTGACTGGTCTAAGTTTCTTGGTGTCATGAAATTTTACCTTGTTGCTTATTAAAATATTCATATGCCTAGCCTACAAGAGAGAGTCCCACTGACTCTATTAAACACCCAATGTAAGAAAGCTTTCACAGAGTAAGGAATTATTCTAAATTCTCTCGTGGTTAACCACACATGTGAAGGATTATGCTACTCAGTGTTGTAAGGCTATGCCTTTAAATTGCCCAAAGGGATACTCCGTAGTCTGAGCCTGGTTCGATGGTATGCTGTTAAAAGGCTTAATAACCACATCTCTTGGGACAGAAGAAATTGCCCTGATTTGCAGCATTTGCCAATTTCCATAGTGTAAAACTTCCACCTAAACTGATTTCAAACTACTAAGGGTTTAACCGATGGCTTGTAAATTCCTGAAAATGCAAAGATCAGTTCTTGTAAGCTGGTACAAACCAGCTCCATTTTACCACTAAAAAAAATCCCCTATACTTGTCGTTATTAATGGCAGTGGGTTCTAACAGCAGACAAATGAATCTTAACACAACAAAGAATAAATGCCCTTGTAGAACTGGAGTTTTAAGTCAGAGCTTGACCTTTCTTAGACCTGGAATTCCCAAAGGGGTCACTTCTTGTTAAGAGCCATTCTCTTTTGATTAATATTTTATTTTTAATCATGAAAGTAATATCATTCTCATTATAAAACAATTGGAAAATCCAGAAAATAAATTTCTCTGGGAGCACAAAGCAATGGCCCATGGGAATGAGTCACAGTGTCATTGCCAGGGACTGAGAGAGGAGGGGTCAGTGTTTGAGCAATCGGATAGGCATTCTTCAATTCTGTTAATGGACCTCACCAATTCAGTGCATGAAATAGTGTCCCGCCCAAATATGTGTCAACCCAGAACTTTAAAATATGACCTTACTTGGAAAAGGGGTCTTTGCGGATATCATTAGATAGGCCTCTTGAGATGGCGTAGTCCTGCACTTAGGGGAGGTCTCAAACCGTAACCCAACGGCTGGTGTCTTTACGGGAAGAGAGCAAACAAAAAGTCAAAAGAAGACGCCCCTGTGTAAGAAGAGGCAAAGATTGAAATGATGCATCTACCAACCAAAGAATACGAAGGATAGCCAGTGACTGCTGTAGCTAGGAGAGCAGTATTAGAGAGTTTCTGTCTCCAGAAGACACCAATCTTGCCAACACCTTGAGGTCTCTCCCAGCCTCCTGAACTGGGAGAGAATCAATTCTTGCGGTTTTAAGCCCCCGAGTGTGTGGTGATAAGCTGTGGTTGTCCTAGGAAAATAATCCTGCATAGATTTTGGTAGTAAAAAGTGAAGCGTTGCTGTTTTAAACACCAAAAAAAAAAATGTTGGGAAAGTGCTTTTGGAATTGAATGAGGGATGTTGAAGAGAAGCCTGAAAAGGGGGGTACTAAGTAAAAATGGCTACTTCCATGATTCTCAAAATGGAATCCCTGTTCCGGCCCTCTGAGAATCCCTTGAAGCCTTGCTAGAAGTTTCTATAGTCCCCTAACTTCACCAGCACCTGACCAAAGCATTCGGGTGACTCTGATGTGTGCCCAATCTGGAAAGCTCCTGCTCAGTGGGGCTCCATGGTGACTCAGGTGCCTGCAATATACAAGTGGATCACTAGAAGCCAATGCTGTGCTGCAGAAGAAAAGCCTAGTGAGTTGCATTCATAAAATGCATATTATAAAGCCAACAGAATCTTACACAGCATTTCTACTCTTGAACACATGTGATCACTGGAAGCTGAAACAGAGCAGACGCCATCACAGTGGATTTGTTTGGGGGCTTTAAGTGTTGGGATGACTGAATGTTTTTCTCCTCTTTAGTTATTCTTTTTCTGTTCACCACATACCTTGTTTAGTGTTTAGTATAAATTTTCCCAAAGCATAGTGCCCTCCCTCATCAAAAAGCAATGGCTGCTGCTGGATTGCAATTGTTGAACGAGTCAATGAAACTGCTGCATTCATTTTGGTCTGCTACCTTTATAGAAGAGCTAAGGTCATTGACAACAGTTAATAGTATATTGAATAAAAGACTATCCTAACAACAGAAAAGTGGGTGAAGGGAGACATCAAACTGTGTAAGACATGACAAAATAATAATAATTTATAAATTACCAAGGGTCCATGAGGAAGGGACAGGGAGGGTGGGGAAAAATGAGCTGGTACCAAGGACTTAAGTAGAAAGCAAATGTTTTGAGAATGATGATGGCAACAAATGTACAACTGTGCTTGACACAATGGATGGATGCATGGATTGTGTTAAGAGTTGTATGAGATTCCAATAAAATGATTTTTAAAAAATACTGTACTAAGGATGAAAACCTTTATCCAATCATCACATGATATGGTAAAAAAAATCCATTCTCTTTTAGAAGGGCATACCTATAGTTAAACAAATCAAGCATGCCTGACACACTTTAGAATCTTTGGAAGAAGAGGGGGAAAAAGTTAATTTTTAAAGTCTATTTTTGAAAGAACCAATGATAGGGATTCCTCGTCAATGTGTTTGTCCCAAGGCAAACAGTGAGTCCTGAAGCTGAGATACAGCTGATCTTGTCTCAGAGAGTCAGGGACAGAGCGTGGAACTGTTCAATGTTGGGCTAACATCCTATTGTGGTTTTGTAGTTCATTCATCTTATGCTTCCACAAGGGCAGGCAGAGTCTCCATTTCTTTTACATAAACCAGATGGGAATATGAAACCACAGGACATCTTTTTCAGCCAGACCCCTGTCCAGTCTCCTTACTCCCAAAGACCCAAAATCGGTGACAAAGTTAACTTTAAAGTTAGGTTTACAAATAATTTGTCCACCCTTCCAAAAAGGAAACTGGAAATAACCACCTCAGGTGCTTCTTTTGTGAGAGTTTTAAGTTGATGAAGATGGACGAGGTGTGACGGTGACAAGCAGGGGAGACAAAAGCCAAAACAAAAACACCCAACGAAGGGGAGGAGATGATCAGGGCTTACCCTAAGCTGGATTTAAGTTCATGTTGAGCAAATGACACTGTCAGACATCTCACAAAAGAAGAAACATAAACAGTAAGCAGATGCAGAGAGATGCTCCTCTTTGTCAGTAGCCTCTGAGAAGCAAATCGCAATCACGATCAGATGCTATTTTACACTAGACACCTTGGCCAAAATCCTGAGGTTGAACACCACCAACAGGAGCCGCTGGGCTCAGATTCTGGTGGAGAGAATGTAGAAAACACTGGCACATAGAAAACAATGGTGCGGCTGCAATCTGCCTGCCGAGCAATTAGAAGCCACCAGCTGCTGAGCAGAAGACCTGACTTTCTGCTCCTTCAACAGTTAAGGTCTCAGAAACCCACAGTGGGTCACTTACATGTCAGCATGGATGCAATGGCAGTGAGTTTGGATTTGGGGAAATCATCTCATGAAGGTCATGGTAACATACCCTGCAATGTGTCAGATCCCACCTCAGAATGACATATCTTCAGTCAGTCTTCCACTTTCCCTGCATAGGAATGTCATTTGTGGTGTTCTCCTTATGTAATATATAACTGGTAACCATCTTAAGAACGGGATTAACTGCTTTATAGTATTCCATTTTATGAATATAAACATATATTTATATAAAGTATAAGTGCAATTAAATATGTGTGGGTATGAAGTACTGATACAAGGATTTCCATTCATATATACATGAGTTTATTCCAAACAAACATGTTCAAATATGTCTCTTCAATCAAGAGATAGCTGCAGACAAGTTCTCTCAGTAGTACACTCATTCATGTGACATAAATTTATTTCTTTTTGGGGGGGAGGTGCATCACTGCCTCTGGTGGTCATGGGTGCTACCCAGGGCTGCTCCTGAGAGCCACCGCTGGATTTGAACCATCAAGCCCGCGGGCTACAGTCCCACACTCAACCACTTATACCACCGAAGCTCAGCCTACAGTCCCGCACTCAACCACTTATACCACCGAAGCTCAGCCCTAAATTTATTTCTCATATATATAAAATAAAATCAAAATAGGGGCTTTGAAAGGATCCCATTAAATTCAAGGCAGTTGGATCAGATGAGAAGTATCGGTAAATGTTTTAATCAAAGGGCCTGCGTATATTATGGAGACTTTAAGAAAATTGAAAGCTGCGTTAATGAGAAAAAGACAGGAAATTTGGGCAGAGTAGTTTATCTATTATAGCAAAAGGCCTGCTCATCTTCTAGGGGTGTCGCTCTCAACCTATGGGTCATGACTACTTAGGGGGTAGAACGACCCTTTCACAGGGGTCGACCGATTTACTACTGATACAATAATAACTGATGAAGTAGTAATGGAAGAGAACCACTGTTCTAGGGTAACAAGGGCTTCCCTATGAGATTTTTACTGAGAGATCTTACCACATCCACCCTACTGACCCATCCTTGCCCCTACAGACTTAAGAAAATTTAAAGGAAACACAATTCAAGACCCTTGAAAAGATCAAGACTGCTGTTTTTGTGTGGTATACATTGAAGAATGAGGAATGCATTGGGAAGACGTAGAATGGAAGCAACTGCCTTCAGAAGTATGCAGTCTTAGATGGAGTTTACATTGAGAAAAAGAGCTTTCATGGGTGATGTAGTAATACTTTTAACTTACTCTTGTCTGCGTATATATTATATATGTATCTGTAATGTGAAGTAGCAAAAATGGACAAATAGCAGAAAAGGAACTATACTTATGAATATCATATTGTGTGAATAAAGCAGGGCTCAGATAAAAACACATCATTTGCAAAAATTCTTGTAAATTCAAGAGTACGTAAAATGAAAATATACCGCTTATCTATACAAGTCTATATGTTAAAACTTAAATATATATTTCAGGACATTGACTAACTCTGGGTTGGTTGGAGTTCATTGGGGTGGTAAAGACAAGTAGGGAACCTCGGTGTATTCGCAACACTCTTGTCCATTAGCTACTTAGTATTTATATTTTTAAACACACCCATGCTTATACTTTGATGTCCATTGTATTTCAAGGATTTCCTAATAAAAATGAGGTGGAATACAGTCAATTGAAACCATATTGCTGCTTTGCCCCTTAATATGAGTTGTTTTTAGAAATTTAGCAAATGCTGCCCAAGTCTCATCTATTTCATTCAGTGCTACAACCCCTCCTTCATGAAACATTTCTCTAAAAGAAGTCTCTGATTTTAAATATGACCTGAGTTTAGATGATAACACTTTGATCATATTCTCTTCTGCTTTTCATGGACATATTCCAGCCTGATTTCTTCCAGATCTGGCCTTTCTATGGAGTCAGACAACTCCCTTTAAAAATAGTACTTTCATTTGAAGAATCACCTGCAAACACCAATTACAGGATTTAATATGCTCACATCCTCCTTTTCAAAGACATCTTCATGTTTCCAGTTGTCTCTCAAACCTTCATTCACAAGTCCTACTCCCACATCAAACTTAGTAATCAACTTCGATGTTTTACTTTTCCTCAACTTTACTTTTTCAGTACAAGAAATTCTCCTTGCCTTTTAAATGGAAACAGAGTAAGCCAGTATCTTTTCTGGAAAATTCTTCAGTTCTGTCTACCCTCTGCTCAGATTGTGCTCAGCCCAAGTGTGACCGCTGAGTTGGTAGAAGGACTATTCCTGAAAAGTAAAGCGACCAGATTTTAAAGGGGATACTATTGACCTGGGGGGTGGGGGTTCTTGATTAAAAATTTGGTCTGTATGGAGCAACAAAAATGATGTTCATAGAACGCAAAAATAGTATTATATTTATTTTGATTTTAAAATACTGTGGGACGTTGCTAAATTGTTAAAAAGCAGGATATCTGGTCACCTTAGTCTAAGGATCACATCAGCAAAAAAACCCCACACAGAACCTCGTCAACAGATTTTCTTTGAGAAAAAACAACTATGGACATTTACAGCATTTTACCATTTTCTCCTATCTCAACCACATTTGTGTCCTTTGGGGTGGAAGTACATCTATGCTGTGGATGAGTGTGGCCCCAAGAGTCTGGCAGACCGAGTTCAAATCCCAGCTTGATCAGTTGTTCCAGGCACTCATTTTCTTGCCCGGTTAGATCAGGAAGAAACCCACGTGCATCAGTGGAAGATTAAATAGACCACTACTTGAGTTCTTCTGAGTAGGGATGAAATTGATGCCAATTAGAGCAGCAAATGGGAGAGAGGGGAGAAGGGGAGAAGAGAGGGGGAGGGAAAAGGAGAGGAAGAGGGGAGAGGGGAGGGGGAGAGGGGAAAGAGGGAGAGAGAGAAGGAATCTGAGGACTCTGGTGACATAGTGGGACAGGAGCTGGGCTGCTAACCATAGTTCAGCAGTTCCACACTCACAGCCGCTTCACAGGGGAAACATGAAAGTGAACATCTCAGAACCCCTGAGGGCAGTTCTCCCATGTCAGAAAAGGTCACTATGGATCAAAATAGACTCAGGGCCAGTGAAAATGAATTTTGGTCTGAGTTTAGAGGAACTTGTCTAGGATCTTGACACTTGGAAGGCAAGGAATGGTAACTTAACTATATAGTCAACATTTTGCTGTAGGGAGTGGGGAAGTCAATCATTGTCCCTCGATGGAATGTTCTGACATTTTTATAGGAGAAGCTCTCACACACACACAGTTTAAAACCATAATGCAATACAGTTAGACATGTGGACATGTGAAGACTGTGGGCTTGATGACAGGGAGGAAGACACAGGTTGTTAAGAGTAAGGAAGTGCTTTGGGCCTGGACTTTCTACGGACTGAAAATTCCCAATCATTCGGGGTTGGTGGGGTGAATTAAGGTTATGAATGCACAAAAGAAGTGTGGGCTGACTAGATCAACTGATGGCTTCCAAGATCGATTGACTTGTTCAATCAATCAATATTCTTCATTGACTTCAGTTGGAATACAATGAGTTCATTGGGCTTTCGGAGTAAAGGGAACACTGTTATCCCTCTCCTTGTTTGTTCTCTCCTCTGTCACTAGCCCTTGAATGGAAGGGCTCCGTATGCACCAACCAGAAAAATTGGTGGCTGCTATTCTATGTTGCTACAACAGCTGTAACTCTTTTGAGCAGAGTGCTGCTTTTTCATTCCCATCTTCCTCAGAATTTATCTTCTATGTCCATTCTGAGATGGCATCTTTCAGAAAACACCCGGCAAGAAATCAGGGGGAAACTAACAAAAAGCCTTCTACCCCACAAACAACATAGGAAAAGTGAAGGGAGAGCAAGGGAGAGTCTGGTAGCAAGAAACAAAACGAAGTTAGAAACAAACAGCAACAGAATTAAGCCCTATGACTTTAGACCTCAACTAATGGTTTATGCAAATATATCCCTGTGTTAGTCTGGGTAGACTAGAGGAACAAATTTCAGAGACACGCATATAGGTGTCAGGAAAGGGTTTATATACAAAAGGAATGTGACCTTAAGAAGGCATCCCAATCCAGTCCAGTGCAAAGTCATAAATCCTATAATAACCCATATGCCCGAAGTCAGTCTATAAAGTCTGCTTCCGACTCAGGAAGTCACAGGTCAGTGGGTGCAGAATTCTGGCGCTGGCAGGGGTCTCCCCATGGTTCCTCGCTTCCAGGGCTCAGGTCCATCAACAGCATGCCACTCCAGCTTCAAAGGTCTGTCTTCATCAGGGCAAAACCGTGTGGTCTCTCCACCGGCTACTCCAGCGTCCCAGCCATCGCCATTCTGTGTTGCCTGTGGTTAATCATCTCTCTAACTAACTTCCAACAACTGGGGAAGATAGCGTCTCATCTTCATGAGGGAAATAACGCGAGATTTCCCTGGAGTCTCAGGTGAAAGCCATGCCCACACAGAGGCCTCATTGGCTACTCAATGGCTTTCTCCTGATTAACAGGCCAGACTCCACCCCTACATTTCAATTATAAAATTAACACAAGCACATGACTGCCACAATCCCTGTATGCTTTGTGCTCAATTATCAACGGTCAGGTTAACAACACAGTTGAAAAGAAGTTGAAACTTGCACAGGAATTGTTTTCTCAATCTTATTTCAGTAGTGAATAATGTTGAGGACATAGTACTTAAGGAGCTAAGAAAACTCACTGCTTCAGACTCATAGTGGCTCAGGAAGACAAAGAACAACCAGTGTCTAGGATCCCTGAAACTGTAAATCTTTCCCAGGAGTAGAAAGGTGGGTTTCTCCCAAAGAATGGCTAGTGCCTTGAAGCTACTGATTTCAACGGCCCGCTGGGCTTCAGTCTCTAGTCTTCTTTTAACCAGCTGTGCCACCTTGAGTTAGAACAGTGGTTCTCCACCTTCCTAATGCCGTGACCCTTTCATACAGGTCCTCATGTGGTGGTGACCCCCAACCATAACTTAATTCCGTTGCTACTTCAGGACTGTAATTTTTCTACTGTTATGAATCCTCATGCAAATATCTGATACGAAGGGTGCATTTTCACTGTTACAGATGGAACATAAGTTATTTTAAATGGCGAAATATTTACTTGTAATGATATATAAATGAAATTTTGTCTTGAAGCATGCTGTAGCATGGGTAACAGCCTTCATGCCCAGTACTCATATGTGGGCATATCTACTTGTGGGCAGACCTACCTGGAGACAGATAGAGGAGCGGCATCTACATTCCTAAGCCTCTTGGAAATACGCATTTTCTGATGGTCTTAGGCAATTCCTGTGAAAGGCTCGTTTGACTCCCAAAGGGGTCACGACACACAGGTGAGAACTGCTGAGCTAGATGGTTATATTCTCAGCCTCGATTTCATCGTATGTCAAATGGGAATCACAATGGTACATCCATTATGCAAGTCATGGAACCAAATGCCCATGAAGCAGCTACCAGCTATCTTGTTCTTAAGGGTCAGAGGAGGAGATGCCATCGCTAACTTAAGATAAGTGGCATCGAGCTGGCTCAACAGCCTTTTGTTGGGACTGTTTTGCTCAGCTGGCTTTTCCAGTCCTCAGATCCCTCTCATTTGGCTGCCCCAGCAGCACAGTCCATCCCAGAACTGTGGGGCCCTCCACTAACCACGCACCATCGCCCCTGCCGCACTCTATCTTGACTGTCGATTTTTGAGAACATTAAGCATCTTGAGTCAAAAGAAGTGTTCATCTAGAACACTTAGCTGAATCTAGATTCTAAATATTCGGTTCTAAAGCCAGCAAGATGGGCAGAAGGGGAGAATGACTCACGTTTGGAGTTTGTGCTGGGAGTTGTGTTTTCCAAGCGTCTCCTCACTGTTAGAACGGATGGGAGAAGCCACATCAGAATGTCTTCTGTGAACATGCATATCCGCTGAATGGGAATCGACATTTTAATGCAGACTCTCACAGTGATGCTTATCTTTTCATTAGGAAGAGCTGATACCAAGGACTCAATAGGGAGCCAATGTTTAGACAATAATGATGGCAACATATGTACAAATATGCTTGATACAATCAGTGTATGAATTGCCATAAGAGCTGTAAGAGCCCCCAATAAAATGATCTTTAAAACGTAAAATAAAAGGAATGAAGTCATTACTGATGAGCTTTTGGAAGTGCAGATTCAGGATATCCGATGGGGCTTTCTCCCTTTCAGTTATAGTCTTGAAAACTCAAAGGAGGGCAGTTCTACCCTGTCCTTTGAGTCCACAGTGCACGGACTAAGGCCAGTGAATTTGATCATTTGTTTGTTTTTATATAGTTGGGGTTGAAATGCAAATTCTCAGTCAGCGGAGGAACCTTAAGTACCAGCGTCAGCCCCTGATCTTCAGAAGACACAAGTAGACAAAGAGTGCGCACCGGCGCTGGCCACCCCACACATGTCCTGTTGTGAATTGTTAGGTGCCATCTGACTCACAGGGACCCGTGGACCGCAGAAAGAAAGCTGGTCCCGCTCCAGGCTAGCCTCACCATCATTGCTGCGTTTGAGCCCGTTGTTAGAGATTCTGTGTTGATTCCTCTTGTCGAAATTCTGCCTCTTTTTAGATGCCCTCCTCCAGGGACCGCTTTCTCCTGATGATCTGCCTGAAGATGTGAGGCCAAGTCTCAGCCATTCTCACTTCCCAGGAAGATGTTAGCTTTCCCTCTTCCAAGACACGTTTGTTCATTTTTCTAGTAGTACAATGAGTTCTTCACTCGTGCCCTAATCTAAAGGCGTCTGTTGGGGCTTTCATTGATCTTCCTTATTCATTGTGCAGCTTACAAGCATATGAGAGGACTGAAAATACCATGGAGATTGAGTGTGTGAAATAATTACTTACTCAAAGTAAAATCTTTGCTTTGTAACACTTTAAAGGCATCTGTGCATCAGATATTCCCAATGCAGTGCATCATTTGATTTCTTGACTCCGGCTTTCGTGGACATTGACTGTGGATTCAAGCAAAATGTGATAAAGAGTAAATAAATATAATGGAGCATATATATATATGTACATATATATATATGGGAGTCAGAAGAAATGATAGTAAAAAGTTGATGAAAAGCAGAAAAACTGGGACCAAAGCAACAATAAGCACAAAACGTAATTAAAAATTCGAAGGAAAGAGTCCTGATTTCAACAATTAGGATCTGTGGTGGAAAAACATCACTGTTTTTAAATTTTTTCATAATTAAGAAAAAGTGCTATAACCATCCCCATAGAGAACAAGTCACACGGAAAGGAGTAAAAGCTGTGATAGTAACTGTTAAGAATGAATGTCAGACAATAATAAGGAAGTATCTTAAATTGCCTCGTGTATCTTTTTTGGGGTCACAGAAAAAGAAAAATCATTTTAGGTATGCAGCAACTCAGAAAGTCTGCTGTCTACATATCCTTCATGAAAAAAATAACCTGCCAAACACAGACTGTCACAGCTGAGAGAAAATCTTGAAAACTGAGGAATAAGAGAATATGAGTCAGAATGTACTACATGGTCGTTGGTAAGTTTCCGAGTTTAAAAAAAACGGCAACTTTTTTTTCAATATTCAGGAACCCACAATTTTAGACTTCTAAAAATATAAGTAATTAATTATTGCAGCTACTCATTCACTCACTCATTCACTCACTCATTCACTCACTCTTTCACTCACTCTTTCACTCACTCATTCACTCACTCACTCACTCATTCACTCACTCATTCACTCACTCACTCACTCATTCACTCACTCTTTTACTCACACACTGCCTTTAAGTTGATTCCAACTCAAAGAGACAGAACAGAACAGAGCAGAACATGCCTGTGCTATTCTGGGTAGACTAGAGAACTTCATAAGCACAACTGTGTGTTTAAGAAAGAGGTTTATATACAAGAGCCATTGAACCTTGAGAAAACATCCCAGCCCTGGTCATAAGTCCGATCTTAGCCCATATGTCCAATACCAATCTATAAGTCCGCTTCAGACTCACGAAGCACAGGCAATGACACCAGGGCAATCACAGGCCAGTGGGTGCAGAGTCAGCATCTCAGCGCTGACAGGGGTCCCCCCTTGGCTCTTCCCAGTTTCCAGGGCTCAGGGTCTGTCAGCATGCTGCCGTGTGTCTTGTCGGCTCTAAGGTCTCCCAGGGCGTGAGTGAGAGAGAGAGAGTCTCCAAGCAACTGCTGTCAGCAGAAAGTCTCCAAGGAAGTGAACTGAGAAAGATAGCATCTCCGCTTCCCAAGGAATTACCACATTTCCCAGAATTATCAGGGAAAGGCCCTGCCTACACAGGTCTCGTTAGCTATCTCCAGATTGATGGGTTAGACTCCAACCCTACATTCTTGATCCTCAAATTGACACTAGATTAGTTGACTGCCACAGTCCCTGTGAATTTTTGAGTCTCTAGATCTTTATGGGAGTAGAAAGCTTTCGCTTTCTCTGGTGTAGTAGCCAGTGATATAGAACTGTTGGTGCTGGGATTTGCTGCCCAATGCATAGAACACTTACAAAGACTGGTAATGGCAAGGGTACTAGTATCATTTTCATAGTTTCTTTGGTGGTGCTCAATTGGGTTGCTTTAATAAACAGAAATTAATTTTCTCATAGCTCAGAAGACTGGAAATTAAAATTCAGAGTGCCGGTTGTAGAAGGCTGTCTCTGTCCATTCCAGGAGCAAATCCTGCTTTCACTTCCCTAGCCCTACGTGCTCTGGTTCCTTGGCAGTTTCCACTTGACATCTATCTTCCCCTGTATCTGCTTCCTAACCACTGTATCTCATTTGTTCTTTCTATATCTCAAAAATCATAAGAATTAGAGCATACCCAACAGAGGAAGTAGAGCTACTTGGAAGAAGTACAGCTATAACGATCGTTGGAAGTAAGGGTGTTCAAAATTTGCCACACAGATTTTGAACAAATTGGGATGAGAGGTTGGTTAGTCCCTGGAAAGTCTGAGATTCCTTTGGTAAAGTGGAAGGTCATCCTAGAAAGAGGAAGAGGCTCGATGAGATGAGTAGTCTCCTTGACTGGAACCATAGGTTCAAACTTGGCAATGACTGTGAGGATGGTTCTGGGTCAGGCAGTGTTTCATCCTGTTGCCCCAGAGGACTGCTGTGTGAGGGCAAAGATCGACCACAGACACTGATATACATACGTGACTATAAAGAGAAAACTCCATCCCCAGATAGAAGTACATCCAGAGATACAGGACTCAGTACTTACAGCCTAGTTCACAACATGTCTTAAGGGGGCCCAATTCAGTCAACACCCATGTTGATCTTAGTTTTAGGAAATCATTTGTAAAAATTAAAACTATCACTCGTGTCCTGGTTATCTGCATATATGAAACCCACGCTATTTTAAAAGAAATAGGAACTAATAGATATACAATAAATATTTTAAAGTTCATCAAGTCTCACTTCATATCATTTGCTGCTGAGAACCAACTGACTTATACTTCTAATAACTATAAGAATCAGTAAGTTCATTCTGCTTTCAGCTACATAAAATCACATGCAAAAGAAATTTGTGGGAAGGAAAGGAAACGTGTGATTTGCTGAGTTGTTGCTTTTTTGCTTTTTTTCTGTTGTAATCTTCATGTCTCCCAAATCTCATCCCTCAAACTAGCATATATTAGTGAACACATACTCCACTAGTGATTAAAAATTGACATTGCAATATGACCTATGATAATCACTGTGTGGCATGAACTACTACAATAAAATCTTGGACATAAATACAATAGTCTATCCATGGTTACATTTGGATTGTAGCACTATGGGGGATTGTTTTAATCTCCCCACTACTTTTTCTCTCTTTCCCAAATGTTCTCTCATGAGCATATTCATTTCATATTTTTATAGTGGTAATAAAATAATGATACAGTCAAACAAATTCAGGGGAGGAGGGAGCTGGCCCAGCAGGCTAGAGTTAGAGTAGAATTAAACTACTCCAGAACTAAACTACTGAATCTAACATAAACTCTCAAGCATTTGCTGCTCACCTCTTCCCTGATCCTTGCTGTCTCTTGACAGCTACAGAGTTTCTACAGGGATCACATTTGTGAAAAACAAAAAAAGTTCTTTTCTCGGCCTTTTGGCTAAGATCAAGTGGGGGAAAAAAGTCACATGGATTTCAACGCATACTGACCCTACAGCATAGAGTAGAACTGCCTCATTAGGCTTCCAAGGGTGTAATCTTTACAAATGCAGACCGTCACATCTTTCTCCTGAAGAGGAGCTGGTAGATTCAAACTGCCAATCTTTTAGCTAAGAATTGAGTATTTTAACCACTGTGCCTCCACTTTTTTTGTGTGATTTAAAACAAAACAAATGAAAATTATATATACAGGGCTGAGCCCCGGTGCCATAGTGGTTGTGTGCAGGACTGCGGCCCACAGGGTTGGCGGTTCAAATGCAGCAGCAGCTCTCCAGGAGCAAGGCTGGGCCTCCTACTCCCACCAGGGCAGTGATGCCCCCCAAAAAACCCTAAACAAAACAAAAAAAACTATATATATGGAGCAATTTTCAAAGTTCATGAGAAAAATTGAATGAAAAGATAAAGGTATTTGGCAATGCATTTTTGAAATGCCTCCCGACATATACACAGTGCATTGTAATGGTCAACATTATGGTTTATATGTATGTTTCAAACATACATATAATTGCATAGTGATGGTGGAATATAATCTTATTGCAAGCAAAAATTCAGACACAGCAGGAGAAGTTAAAACCTCCAACGAGCTCCACTGTCAGTACTTATCTCCAGTCTAGAGTGTGTCTGTTGCCAGAGTTTACCAGTAGAACTGAGCCTAACTATCTTTTCCAGACCATTTTTATCTGCACTTATATAGATAAATGGTCATATAAAATCGTTCATCAGTGATTTATGTCCTTTTGTTTATATGAATGATAAATGAATGTCAATTCTTTGATAATCGCTCATGAGAACATTCTTTGCCAGCCCATGTAACTTGATTGTTATTTGCTTAGCTAATGTAAATAGCAAGAATGTCAAACATATTCATTTTGCCCTATTTTTTTCTTCTCTGTGTTTGAAAGTTGCCATTTTTTCCATTGCTACCAACAAATTATCAATGAACATACTTCCCATAGAAGATATCCTCTATAGAGTTATTGTGCATTAATGGAATATGGGGCATATGTATTTTTAACTGGCCAGACTTTCCTAATGCCTTATGATAGGCACCCATACTGACAATATTGAAAGACTATCCATATTTTCTCCCATACTTGATATCTTTAAGCGTATTCTTTTTTGCCACCCCTTTTCTGTTGGATCAAGAATTATTTCATTATTTCATTCATTTACATCTCCCTCAGTATTGTTGAAAGTCTATTTGACTTGTTGGCTTTTAGATTCCCTCTTGACCCCTTTCCTAACCCTCTCCCCCTCCCTCTGCTTTGTATTTATCCTAACCCAGTTACACAGCTTGATATCACTGGCTAGGTTGTCCACATGCTGCGATTATAAAACCCAAATCCCCCAAGAACATTTGTAGATGCTTGTTTGGTTGCTTAGGCCAAAAACTAACACTTCTTGACGACTATTTTCGTAGATAAGTATATCTGCCGTAGGTAATCCACTGGAATACTGTGAGGGGATCTAAAAAGTTGATGAAAAATGAAGAGATAATGGAATACCTCCGTGGATCATTTGATGGCCTCTCATAGACAATGTGGGTATGAGTACAGGTTTCTCTACTTCACAATACTGTGCCTTGAGACTATTTCTCACCCTCTTTTGGCTTCAAGGTCACCATTGATTAAAAAGAGTTGATAGTAACCTGTATTATCCACTGTAGGAAAGAGCACTTAGTTTTACAATAAGAAAGATGACACTTTGTCCCTTGTCTCTAGAAAATCAGCTATTCAAGTAATTGGTGTCCCTTTGCCTGGAACTTTCAGGGATCATCAGAGAATTTGTGCTCAAGCATGTCAACTAGCCAGATCAGGAAAGACTCACGTGGAAGGCTCATATCAATTAGTTTCAGGAAGTGTGATTTAGCCTATCCTGCAGAACTGGTCAATAAAATTCCTGAACATAGAGGCTCTGAGAGCTTTCTAATTGGTGAAAACATCTGCTCTCAGGAAGGTTATACCACCCTTGAGTCATGGAAGTGTTGTCTCAGAAACACTCCCAGACCTTACTCTATGTGCCTCTGTGGATCCTGTTCAGTCATAATGAATCTGAAGTTGTAAGTATAGTGTCCTAGCCATCAATTTCAAGAGTCATTCTGGAGGATGATGAAAGCCAAGGGGGCAATAGGAGTCAACAGGCTAAAAAGTAGGGTGCTGTGGGGGGTATCAAGGAGCTTGTACTTGGCGTTCTGAAGGTAGTGGGAAGTCAGCCCTGAATTTGTGGCCCCAAATAATCATACTTTGTGCCACTTTGTGGACTCCCCAAATTTACTGATGACATCTGCCTATTTGGCAGTCTAAAGGACAGTAGTGTCCTTTGAACTTACAAGCTTAAATTTTGACCTGGTTTCAGGTTCCTGGTCAGAGGGAGAGTGTTATGAGCATAGCTGGTGATGAGGATGAAGAAGTGAAATGTGAGGATTGGAGAAATCAACACACCTGGGAGTCTAGGTTCATTTTGATGGTTCCCATTAACTCATTGGATAGGTGTCAATGTACTTACTGATGTATTCACCAGAACTCTAGCACACAGTAAAGATCTTAACTGTTTAGCTCCAATGTATATGCATTTCTCCCTTCTATGTCCCATTTCCACACACGTCTGAAATTTCCACCTGGTATTAGGAAAATTTAAATCTTTCCTGTTGTGTACCTATAAGTTCTAGTGTAAGATAGTTCAGCCCCAATTTCCATTTCTTCTACTTCATGGTATTCACAAAATTACCGTCCTAACCTCCCTACTTCAAGAAAACTCTGTTACATCCCCTTCTTCTCCAAGGTGCTTTCTGTCTCTTCTTTCTTCCATCTCAACTCTGGTCATAAGCAGGTTTAAGAGTGGAGAGACTGGCTTTGCAATCTGACATTTGTTTGAGGTTCTATTGTAAAATGATGATGAAGGAAGGGAGCAGTAAGAAAGAAAGCACGCATGAAATACATGCACATATGAACATACTTTGTGAAGTGTAGAGAGCACTGTACAATTTAGGAAATTATGAACCCTAAAATTCTCCAGCTTTTCCTTATTTTCATCTTCAAGTCAGAAGTAATAAACATGAAAACATCCCAAACTTGTCCACATGTCTGAAACCCTGTGCATAGCTGACAAGCTGGCCTGAGACATACCAGACCTGCCTGTATCTTGCAGCTTCTCTGCAAGGGTTTTCTCCCTCTCTTCCACTCCTCCCTGCAACAAGAGGCCCTGCCCACTACATCTTGTTATCATCAGGGAAGAGCTGTGAGACGCATCTTGATCTAAGTGAGTGCCTTTCATTTTAGGAATGCAAAGGGCTCTGGTCCAAGGAAGGAACTCTGCTCAGATGAGTAACTACAGATGATAACGCACAGTCTAGTAGATTGACTCCACCCTCTGGACGAGTGTTTGGGTAATGGGATGTGTATGGCTTCCACATGTTCTGCTGGCATGAACATCCTCTCTGCTTTGCTCAATGGTCTTTTGAGTCATAAAAGCTCTGCCCCAGCTCAGCCTGGCTCCATAGAAGCTATGGACCAATCAGTTGGTTTCCCTCATCATTTACATTCTGTTTTCTCATTATAGTTTCAAGTTGTTGGATGAATTCATTACGTTTCTAGCAATCAATTATTTCTCTCTGTTCAGCAGCAAAGAGTGCTAGACTTGGCATGAAATGATCAAGTGCAGGTATTGACTCTATCACGAGCAAGTGGCTACATAGCTTATGAACTTCATTTCTTCTCCATGGCACCAGAGGAAACACAGTGTGATGGTGAGAGGGCTGACTCTGCAAGCCCAGATCACTCTGTGGGTCTCTGTTTCCTTATCAGCAACATCAGGGTAGGCTAGTGCCTACAATGAGCTTTTTCAGAGGTTAGATGGTAGAAGAGAAGCAATGTGCTCTGGACTCTTCAACTTTGGCTTTTCCATCTGTAAAATGGGAAGATTAAGCTGGAAAATGCTCTGAGCTCTTGGTCTAGTGGATAAAAATACTCACCTGTGGTACAGGATTGAGTTTTGCAAACTAGAGAATTAATATTAGCACTGAAATTTAGATACCACCACCACCACACTCACTCCCTTATTGTGAACATGTCACGATATTTTAGTCATCTTTATTTATTTTATAATTTACCTCAGAATGTATAGACATAAATAATAGCAAATAACTCTGCCTGAAGTGATCAGGAAAAGTGGTGTAGATTTTTATCTTAATCTAGGACAATTTTGGAGAGGAAAAAAAAAAGATGGAAGTTGAGAAGGCAGATGAAGGCCACTGTTGCATCTATACAGAGGATCCAATGAATAAAATCCATGTGTATAAGAGGATAGCATCAGAGAATTACAAAGAAGGAAGGTGGATAAAGAACGAAGGTCCAAAATTACACAATGTGAATGCATTGGACTAAATCCTATAAGGATTTTTATCCAACAACGATGTTTAAACAGAAGAGAGATGCTGTTAGGTTTGCTTTCCTGGGAAGTAATTATAGAATCATGGTCCTAGAACCACTGGAGTGGGAAGATCACAGACAATGATATTAGTTGGGAGACTGGTAAGAGAGCTTAGAAAAAAAATGAAAACAGAGGCAGGAAGGTAGAAGAGTTGGGGAAAAATTTAAGAACCGTTTATCCAGTACATGTGGCAAGATTTGAAAGTTGATTTTGTATGCACTTTGAGGAAGGAAATAATTTCCTAATTTAAAGTAATTGAGAAGAGCAAAGAGAAGTTGCATTGGGATACGGTAGGATTTAGATATCTGTGTGGTACTCCAGAGGATTCCTATTGGTTAGTCTATTTTATAGACACGTTTGTTACCTAGTGTGTGTCAGAAACTACATTGTACTATAGAGACCAATGATACCCAAAACAGCAGAGTCCCTGCCCTCAGGCAGCATATGTTCCAGTGAGAGAAGCAAAGAGATCAAGCAGATAAGCCAGATAGTAACTGATTGTGATTGTGGAGGAGAGTTTAAAAAATGGAATAAAATTGACACTTGCTTGGTGTTTAAGAGGGATATTAAAGTAAAAGGTGATAACTTGAATTCATCACTGTGTATGTAAATGGTTTGGATTGCTTCAGGATCATGAATTCTTTGAAGACGTGATTGTGTCAGAGATGGTTCTGTAGAGAAATAAAACCAGGAAGCTAGTAATTCTCTTTATATATTTATAGAGAGAGAAGGGTATATAAGATAAGAAAGAAACAGTTAAGTAATCTGTAAAGCAGTAAAGATTGCTCGGTGCAACTCACTTGCATGAGACAGTTAGAAGACTGGCAGTCCTTCAAGTCTTGAGGGCCTCTGAGTAGTCCTCTGTAGAGCAATTCAGGCTATCTGGTCACAGGCAGCAAACAGCAAAGCAGGTCACCAACAGTCAGCCAGATGACAGAGTCCGACAGTCCCCAGCTCAAGAGATGTCTATCCCAGGAGTGTAGGGCTTGAAGGAACCTCAACTCGCAGCTCCACAGTCCACCATGAGGTGTCCCACGGGTAGTGTTGCTTGGAGGTCGAGGCACAGGAAGAACAGAGCAGCTGTTTGGTCCGAAGATCCGGAAGCAAGAGAGAGAGAGGGCAGAACTCGCTGAGCCCTTCCTATCTCTGCCCTTCAATTCATCCCATGTGTTCATAGACTGTGCTGTCACAATAGACCTACCAATCTTCTGTGGTCATGTTGGCATAACAAACCTACCCATCACAGTGATGAATACAGTGGAGTCTATAGAAAACACACAGAAAATCCCAAACGTACTTGACTTATGATCTGTAATTTAAAAATATGATATTGTTGAGATAGAAAGAACAATGTTTTCAATTTTACTTGTTCTACTCAATAGTCATCTTTATATAAGCTCTATTTCTTTTTGATATGCTGAGAAGATGCCATTACTTGACATTTATCTTTGTTTTTGGAAACTTAGCCTGGGTTGGTTTAGAAGCCCTCCACAATCTCTATGAGAGGCAACACTGTCTACTGGAGGTTTGGCTTTGGAAAGAAGTATGCATGCTGCTCTAGATACACTTTCTTTTAAGCAGAGAGTGGAGATGGGGGTGACAAAACTTCACCTTCTTCAAGTACAAAGTTCCTCTTTGTTTGCAGTTCTTATGAGTTAAATTTTTTTTCTCCTTAAGTTATGCATTGGAATCCTATCTGTTATACCTGTAGAAGTAGTAGTATTTGGAAATGAAATTTTGCTTACTATACTAGTTAGACAACATCCAAGTAGGGTGGGCTCTGAGGTATAAAAAAGAACAGATTATCTAAGTATGTAATAAATAAAATAGGAAGCAGAAACATATAAATTTTTTATTCAAAACCACAGAAATTGAGGGACGGTGTATCCGGAATTCTTTATTGAGATCACTTTCAGAGAAATTGGCATTTATATCAGTCAAGAACTAAATCGGTCTAGGTCATGGAATAGTTCTCTGTACTACATGTTTCCATGTGTCTCAGATTTTCTTCACTTTTCTTAAGTTTTTCTCTGGACAAAGAGCAACCAATAGTCACACCTTGGATAGCTGTTCACAATATTTTAAGGCCTTAGAATATTGTGAATGGCTTTCTAAAGAATTCTGGATAAATTGGGATGAAAATGTGAACCCAAACTCAAGATCATTAAAAATTCCAGAATTATGGGTCGAAGGAAGAATGGTGGGACCCTTGTGAGTCTGGGTTTGGAACTGAATTTCAGCCAAGCACTGGACAGGCCCAAAGGGTGACGGAGGAGACCAGAGGAATTGCACTCCAGAGACTAGTCCATCACTGGACAACGAAAGGGCAGCACTGTCCCTAGGGATAACGTGTGGACAGGAAGATACAGAAGGGAAGGACAAAGGGAATGGTAAACAGAGGGAAGGATGTAGTGAGAAGAGAGCAGGGATGTTGGTAGGATTAAAATTACTCTGAGTCAAGCACACACAGGAGTGAATATAAAAGTGTTGAATGGAAAAACGTTTTGCTCTGTGAGTCTTCATGCAGATCTCAGTAAAATGTTTTGTAAAATGAAAAAAATATTATAGTTTTACAAAAGAGCATATTAGATTCAGAGGAGGCAGGCACAAGAAAGACAATGAGCTGACAATTAACCAAAGCTGTCAAGAAGGAAGAAATTGATCAGGTTATTTCTTGGCAAAGAATATTGAACATACCATGGACTGCTGAAGGGATGAGCCAATCTGTCTTGGAAGAAGAAGAAGAGTGCTCCTTAAAGGCAAAGATGGCAAGACTTCATCCTACATACTTTGAACATAATGCCAGCAAAGAACCATCCCTGGAGAAGGACATCATGCTTGGTAAAACAGAAGGGCAGCAAAAGGAGAAGGACCCTCAAGAAGATGAATTCACACAGAGGCTGCTTTGAGGGCTCAAGCATAAGCACAACTGGGAGGAGGGTACAGGACTGGGCAATGTCTCGATTGATTGCACTTAGGGGCACATTGAGTCAGAACTGACTGGACACCAGCTAACAACAACAAAAACAGCATGAGCCTAGTTTGGACTTTTAGCCTCCAGATTTATGAGAAAATAAATCTTTCAAGCCACTTGCTTAGAGTCATTTTGCATTCACAGCACTAGGAAACTTAAGAAAATTCATACTACTGAAACTCTCAAGAAACATATGTGCTTTCTTTTGAGCCCCGAGAACCTCTCAACTGCACCCCTCAGACACCCTTCCCTGGGCATTAAACCAACAGCCAGTTCATTGAGACTCCTCATAAGCAGCTCAATTAGGTTGAGTCCTAGCGAGATGATTGGAGCACCTTCACCTACACCAATGATGGCATGCTTGACATAAGGGAACTTGCATATTATTGCTCCCATGAAGAGGAGGATACAAGTCTGTTATCACTGACCCGACTTTCAGCCCTCTATGTCTTTCCTACTTGTCTCTGCCCACATAAGCAGTGGTTCTCAACCTGTGGGTCATGACCTCTTTGGGGATCAAACAAACCATTTGCAGGGGTCACCTAATTCATAACAGCAGCAAAATTACAGTTATGAAGTACCAACTAAATATTTTTATGGTTGGGGGTGTCACCACAGCATGAGGAACTGTATTAAAGTGTCATAGCATTAGAAAGGTTGAGAACCATTGGCCTTACAGGTTCATAGAAACACCTCCTCTGCTTTAGCTGACATCCATTGAGGAGCACAATGCCAATATTTCTTTTTCTACAGTTTCTCACAATCTTTAAAATTATTCTCTTATAGCCTTGTCTCCCATGAGGAAAATTCTCTTTCCATGTACATTGTGTTTCATATTAATGAGAAGGCTTTCCTTTTCACTGTACTCTAACCTGGAAAAGAACGTTGGTTGATGATAGCTCAGGCTTTTCAGCCTCTTAAGGAGGCTGTAAAAATCTCTGATACGTGTTCCATTCCTTACAGGAAGCTACGGGGGGCAGAGAGTATGCCTTTGAATGTGAAATTCTTAATATCCTTAGTCTTGAGTATCCGTGGCTCAGCACCAATGTTAGGGTAGTAGGAAAAAGATCTATTCCTTAACTTATAGCCAGATTTTTTAAAAGAAGGTACTTCAAGAATGTTTTGAAAGAAGTTGTAGTATGGGTAACACTTTTGTAATGATGAAGGTCTCAGTTACAACCAAACAGGATAAGAGGAAGTAATTAAAAAATGAACAACAGCAAGAATCTATGACCAACCCTAGATAGGGTGGGCAGAGAGAAGGGGTTGTGTCACTATAGTCCTAGAGCTGAGGTCATTCATATAATTTGGAACTGGACCAGACCTGTCCTGTGGGAACTGCAGCTGTGCACAAGATGCAGGGCCTATGTCAGGAGTCTCCCGAGAGCAAAAGGAATGGATAAATTACCCAATTTTCCTCCTTGGACCTCCAATCTCCATCCATTGTATCTCATTGGGCAAAACTTAGAGAGCAGCAAGGTGACATGGAAGTCCAGAAAGAAGTTCCCAGGAATCGTGATCAGATCTCCTCCTTTTGCAAGCAGAGCTGGGGAAAAGCAAGGAATAGAGTCTGGAGGCAAGCCAACAATTCCCATGGAAAGGAGTGAATATAATTTTAGAATAATCATTGATCTATGGTACTTCCCATATACAATGTTAAAACTCTTTGATGTAGAATTTGCTAAAGGTGTGCACAGGTAGAACTTGCCCAAGACAAGCACAAATCGAGAGGTATTAATTCTTTTGTTTGTTTGGGGGGAGGCATCACTGCCCTCTGGTGGTGGGAGTAGGAGGCCCAGCCTTGCTGCTGGATTTGAACCTCCAACCAAGTGGGCCGCAGTCCCACTACACCACCACTACACCACCGGGGCTCAGCCAGGTATTAATTCTTTGGGAGCTGAGAAACATAATGCTTTCTCATGTCTGTTTAGCTGATAAGTAGAAATCAGTCTCTGAGATGTAGTCTCCTCTACACTGCAACATATTTCATCGTAGTCACATAATAGAGGGCTACCTTTCCTTTAAAAGTAGAACACTTTGTAGACACTATTTTTTAACTCCATGCTCTGTTCAAGAAAAGCAATCCTGAGTTCTCTACTAGCCCATGCCAAGTTGGTGGAACTGTCTCAGACAAACCAGAACAAAGATGGAAAACTTCCTGAGATGGGAGCATCCTGACTGCTTTTTCAACTTGAACATTTTTTTTTAAAACAGTAGAGGAATAGCTGGCAGTTGTATTTGGAGTTATGTTCGGTGAAATGAATTCAATTTTAGGGGAAAATATGACATAATATTCTCAACACTCCATTATCTAGTCTCAGATAACCCCCAAATCCTTTACATGGGATGCATTTATCCATTTTTGGCAGCAGATTTTTCTTGATAATTATGCTTGGCTTTGAATAAGATTTCAGTTAGTTTACAGAAGATCGAGGTAATGCCAAAATACTCCTTTCTGCAAATCTCTCCAGGATACTATAAGATCACTGAAAAGCAAACATATTTTTTCAGCAGCAGAAAAAGGAGAAATTATCTTCCCTTCCAACACTCTTGGCACAAATTTCTCTCATAAGTCACGCAGCAGCAAAAACATCTGTAAGTGCCAGCTCATCCTCAACTTCTCCACCTCCACATGGTCACATACCTCTACTTAAGTACACTGACTTCTAAGTGGAGACTCTGGAAAAAGAATGGCTGGAGTCTGACTTTATCTCTCAACCTAAAGAGTGTGTGACTTTGGGTAAGTCATGTCATTTTTGTTTCCTTTTTGACCTCATTCTCCAAAATTTGGGAAGTGTAAGTTTTCTACTTTTTGAAACCACAATTGGACATCTGGCCGTGATGAAAGGGCTTTTCATAAGGCTGAATTTTCTGATTAGGAATAAATGCAATCTCTAGATGGTATGTAAAAACAAATGAACAATATTAACTTCAAGATTGTTACTGGAAGGTGTCAGAAAACACGTGGGAGGTGAAACTTCCAAAATCTGGGAGGGTAAGATGACGAAGAAAAAGGAAATGCATTATCCAGGTAGCATCTTTTCCACTATGTTTTTATCCTTGAAAAAAATTAATGTTTTTGAGGTACAACTTACAAAAAAATAAAATGCATAGATATTAAATATATAGTTGATAAGTGTTGACAAACACACATACATCTGTATAACCACCATCATCAAAAGAGAAAAGATTTTCATTGTGCACCTTTGCTGGCAAACACTCACAGCCCTGAGCAAATATTGACCTGGTTTCCATTTATAAATTAGTTTTGCTTATATAGAATTTCATATAAGCAAAATTATCACTATATCATTTACTGTACCTGGTTTCATTCATTCAGTACTTAATTTTTTAGATTTATTTTTACTTGAGTGTTGATCAGTTGTTCATTTCTAATAATTCACAGTACTTTATTCACTTTCAAAGTTCTTTTTTTTGGGGGGGGGGGCATCACTGCTCTCCGGTGGTGGGAGTAGGAGGCCCAGCCCCACTGCTGGAATTGTACCTCCGTCCCAGTGGGCCGCAGTCCAGTGCACAACCACTATGCCACCGGGGCTCAGTCCTCAAAGTTCTTATGAAGGATTATGCCTATAGAATTGTTACATCTTCACAAATTAATCCTATTTCTTTTGATGGCATTCCTCATCTTGAATTCTATATTTCTGTTAGCAAAGTTACATGATCTTATTTGCATAATTTTTAATTTTCTTTTACTTTACCTTCATCTCAAAGTATAACATGTGGGGGATCCTGCTTTGTGGCCAATCTGAAAAATCTAATGTCTAGAAGTGTTTGATCCATTTACATTTAATATAAGCATCAATGTATTCATTTTCTATTTGCCCTTTCTACCTTTCGTTCTTTGGTTCCTACTTGAAAAACACTCTTTTAGTGTTCTGTTCCATCTCATCTGTTTGTGTGTGTGTGCTTGTTTATGGTATCTCTTTCTACTGTTTCTGCATTCAGGATTACAAAATGTATCCTTCATGTTTAACCATCTGCCGTGAATTAAGGTCATAATACTGTATGCACATTGTACAGGCAAGTCCATTTATACATTCTTACTCTTTATGATATTATCCCAAATATTTTACTTCTTTATCCTTTTATCTTATTATGAACTTTTTATGCAACAAAGTTATGCAGGCCATTGCAAAAATAAATGTACACACACACTACTTCAGTCCTTTTTCTTATTATGCTTTTCTTTCTTATTTCAGTAGACATGTATCTTTAGAACGAAGACCTGGCAATATAGTGGATTAAGGCCAAAAGCTCTCCCCAAACAATTGCTCCACCAGAGAGACACAGGCTGGTAAAGATCAAGGGGGAGCACTTGACTTTGTTATATAGGACCACAATGAGGCAAAATTGACGCAATGGCAGTTTGGTTATGTGAGTTGATTTAAAGGATATTATTTCCTTTAAAAGGAAAGGAAAATATCACCTTTCACATTTGCCATCATATGTACTCTGTTTAGTCCTTTTCATCCTGAAGATATTAATTTCCATAGATCATAATGATTCTGTTATCTTTATTTTAAGCATTTGGTATTTCTATATTATTGTAAAAGGTGTCTGTTTAATATAATTTCTCTATTTGCTTCTCCGTGTAAGGAGATAGGGACCCTGATTGGAAGTGTTCAAGGTATTGGCTTCTAACCAAAAGGCTGACGACTCTTGGAAAGGCAGGAGCAGCACCCTGGGAGATGGATTTGGTCGTCTGCTTCTGCACAGAGTGACAGCCTGTGAATCTATAACCCCGTTTTCTCTGTCCTCTGGGGTTGCCATCATTCAAAGTTGATTGGATGGCACTATGGCATATGGCTATTACTGATTTTATATTAGCCCCATTAACAGTGAATTTACTAACTCTATTGTTTTATTTGCAAATCATTTTGAATTTCTTCATCACCACTATGTTGTCTGTGATTAAGATGTCGACCTATCTTTTCCAAATGCATTTGACATGTGTCTCCTCTTCTTGAACTCTTAGGGGTTAGATAAGGTATTGATACGCATTGGAAAGTATAGTAGTTGCATAATCTGTGGTCTATTTGAGACTATTAAGAGTGAATGGGGTGGAATTTAGCTTGTCGATAAGGTCGCACCTTGATGACCTCGTTTCGAACCCCGAAGGAGATAAATAGCTCACTGGAGGAGGGACACTCATTCCCTGTGTGGCATTCTGGTTGACACGTCACATGGAACTATTTTTATGGCAGTCAGAGACTTATAGCTGGAGAAACCACGTGAAGACCCATGCCGGCGCTAAGATGTTTCCACTGACTCTGGAAGAATAAGACTTTCTACCCACTGGCCTGCGATCCTCCTGCATTCAGTGTCATTTCATGTGTTTTGTGAGTCTGAAGAGGAATTTATAAATTGGGATCAGACATATGGACTAATATTGGACTTATGGACTTGATCTGGACTAGGCTGGGATATTTTTCTCAATATTCAATTGCTTTTTGATCTAAAGTTCTCTCTTATACATTTGAACGCCTATAGCTTTGTTTCTCTAGTCTCCCTGGACTAACACAGAAACATTTGATTATCATTTCATTAAGTATTATAGTGGGTATGTGTTTTTATGTTTATATTCAATCAGATAAAGTTTCTTTGGATTTTCTAGTTTGCTAAGACTTTTTATTATGAATTAAAGTTATGTCTTTAATATGTTCATGTTATTTTCAATATCTTCTCTTTTCACTAAGTGCAAAAAGGGGATGGAACTTTCATGCACACTTGTTTATTTGTTTTGGTAATGACCAGCATAACTTGGCTAAGAAAGAACAATTACAAAATAATTATAAACCAATATTCTCATGAACAGAGACAAACTATTAGCATTGAATCCAGGAGTCTCTTACAAGGATAACACACCACGACCGAATGAAATATATTGCAGAGACCCAAGTTTGGTTTCATATTTGTAAACCAATGCAGAAAACCCACCACATCACAAAGTGTCATGTGATTAAGACAAAAAGTACAGATGAAATGTGACAGTTCAATATAGGAAGTACTCAAAGCATCTACATTATAAACTATTAAGTCGATATTGATTTTAATACAATTGAATACAAAGAATATGCCATATTCTTTGATTGGAAGAGCTAAGGTCATAAAGATGCCATTATATGCAAATTGAACTGTAATTAATACCACTGCTGTCAAGACTACTCCTACTCACTGCCATTCTGGAGAACAAAGTAGAATAGATGCAGGATGTTCAAGGCTATACATCTTAAGGAAGTCAATCACCTCATCTTTCTCCCATGAAAGCTAGTGAGTTCAAACTGCTGACCTACAGATTTAATATAATCTCAAAAAAAAATCCCAGTAGGTATTTTGAGTAGGAATCAAAAGTTCATTATTAAAACATACATGGGCTTGTCAATGCCTGAAAATAGTTAAGATAATCTTGAGAAGAATGGCATACTAAAAACCATAAGCTACCAGATGTTGAGGCTTATAATAAACTACAGCATAATCCAGGCAGTATGATATTGGCACGAAAACAGACAAATTGATGAAAGAAAGAAATTGAAGAGCCCAGAAAAAAATCAAACACATTTAGAATCACTTGATTTATGTCCATAATGGCATGGTATTGCTGAGTCTGTGCTAAGTAGTGCTTACTTGAGCAGATATCCATATAGAAAACATTCAAAACTTATCCCTTCTTTTCTTCACAGAAATTAAATTCAGAGGAATTGTACATAAACCAGTAATCCTTTTGCTCAGATAGCAGCTATAGGTAAAGTTGTCTTAAGGAGGAAGCACACACACAAAAGCACTATTCATAAGTAAACAAATAAATCCACCTGCATTAAAATGGAGAATTTCTGATTATCACAAAGCACCATCAAGAAAGTAAAAGGACAAGACTTTGATTGTAATAAAATACTTTCAAGACACATATTTGAGAAGTAATTTTCAGCCAAAATAGATAAAGGACAGGCACAAATCAATAAACACATGAAGGATAGCCCCAAAAGAAAACACACACACAACCACTGGGAAACAGGCAGGATTTGAACAGACAGTTTCCAAAGAAAGATATGGAAACAACCTTGGAGCAAATGGAAAAGCGTTCATCATCATTAGACATAAAGGAAACTCAAATTCAAACTACTATGAGATATCCTTACACATATGCCAAAATGAGTAAAACACCAGCCTGTTTGTAATGAGGAAAACCAAGGTGGAAACTGCCTAATTTTGGTGGAGATAGGGAACAACTGGAATTCTCATACATCTGGTGGAAAGGTTAATCAGTAGGAGCATTTGGAAAAACAGGAGGCAGTTCAGCTATTAAAGGTGAATAATCACACTCTAATATGACCTAGAAATTCCACTCCTTAAAAAGACCCACCCGGAAATTCATAGTATGCGTGCCCCTCAAGACATAAACAACAATGTTCATAGAGGCAGTGCAGTGCTTATAAAAGAAAGAAACTAGAAAAAAAAAACAAAGTCTATCAAGAGTAGAATAGATAAATAAAATGGTACCTATTTATATTGGGATATAAATAAGTGATTGCTATGTGCAGCATGGATTTCCTAATAAAGAGTAACAAATACAGATCAAAAAGTGCATTGGACCTGTTTCCATTCATATGAAGTCAAAAACTGACAAAGAGAATTTTTAGTGAGAGAAGTCATAATCTCAGTGACCTTTGTTCATGGAAGTAATGACAGGAAGCAGCATGAAAGCGTTTCTGGAATGCTGATAATATTCTATAATTTCATGGGCATATTCACTTCATAAAAAAATCACTGGACGGTAGACTTTTGTCTGCTGCATTTCTATGTATGTTTTATTTCATGTAAATTTCCTTAAACAACAGTAACACACACAACACAAGGCACCCATTGATGCCTCTTAAGTATTGAGATACTTTACTGTTGAGTGAATAGATTTCCATAGGAAATGCTTAGACTATATTATGAAACGAAAAGGCAAAATGACATTTTGCTGAAGCTCTGAATCTAAATATGCAAAAATTATGTGGGCACATGTGAAAACGTGGTGGGGAAAGCCCTAGGCATTGGGAAAAGTGATGTCTTATGGCAGAGGAGACTGAAACGCTCTCTCTTCCTGCTGTTAAATTAGTGTTTATACAGGATATGAAAGTGAGAAAATAAGAAATCAACTGGTAAGTAAGAGTGCACAGTCCAGCCTAGATGGCAAGGGTGGGACAGTCCCTCTAAATATACTTCACATAATGAGAGTGTGCCAGAGATGATAGAATTGCAAATGTCTTAGAAAACACAAGAATCTTTGGAGAACCAGAAAGAGTGGGTCCCCCAAGGTTATTTAATAAATCCCTGGCAGTCAGTTCTAGAAGCAGGTATTTTGAATGTAAGTAAATGGATTTTAAAAATTGAACAGTTGAAGCACTAACAAGACTTAAAAAAACAACAATGCAAGTAGATATCATACGAGAACAAACTTGGCCAAAGAGAAATCATAAAATTGATAATTCACCCAAATGTAAGTAAGTGTTAAGTGTATCATAGGTATTTCATGACTATGTTTACTCTAAGAGGTTCCCAGCATTCTTAGGACTCTTAAGACTTGCTTCACTAAGTACCCCTCTGTTGGGAACCTTTGTGGCACAGTGGTGAAGTGCGTGGCTGTGAACCTACAGCTCTGCTGTTAGAACCCACTGCTTGTTTCCTGGGAAGAAATGACCTTGGATGGGCTCCCATAGAGCCTGTAGCCTAGAATACCCTCTGGAACAGTTCCACTCTTTTAGGGTCACTGTGAGTCAGAATCAGCCCTAGTGCACAACAACAACATAGATATTCCTGGATGTGTTAGTCTGGGTAGACTAGAGAAACAACTCCATAGAAACTCATGTGTATAAGAAAGAGTTTTATATACAAGAGCAACTGTACATTAAGAAAACATCCCAACTCAGTCCAGTCTAAGGTCATAAGTCCCATATTAGCCCGTGTGTCCAAGAGCACTCTATAAAGTCTTCTCCAGACTCATGAAACACATGGAATGATGCTGAATGTGGGAAGTTCACAGGCCAGTGGATGCCAAGTCAATGGTGGTAGAAGTCTCTCAGCGTGGGGAGGAATCTTCATGTGGCTTCTCTAGGTCCAGGTTTCTGGCCCCACAAGGGTAGGTTCATGCAGTTTCCCCTTAGGGCTATCTCACAGGGAACCAATCTTGTCAACTGAGTGTCTCTAAGCGCGTGAACCATGTATCTCTCACCTCCTAAGGGGAAATACTGCTGGAGTTCCCAGAATTCTCAAGAGATGGCATGCCCACACAGAGGTCTCACTGGCTACCTCCAGATTGACAGGCTAGACTCCACCCTTACATTCTTAATCCTCAAATTGACACCAGATTAGGTGATTGCCACACTGGGTGTGCAACAACATACCTGGGTACACTACAAACCATGGCCCAGAAACCCCCCTGGAAGAGTCGTGCTGTGTAACACTTGGGCTCACCAGGAGTGGGAATCAACTCAATGTCATTTTATGAACGCTATGATGTAAGTCCTTCGGTAGTGCAAATGGTTAGCACCCTCGGCCGCTAAGTGAAAAGTCAGATGTTCAAATCCACAGTGAGGTAACCTGGAAGAAGCCGATGGCAATCTATTTCGATAACAGCTGGGTAGGTGAAGAGACATCCCTTTTGTAGAAGGGTTGCAGGGAGTAGACAAGCCAGGTAAGGTACAGTGTAGCAACAATGAAATATGCAACTTTCCTCTAGTTCTTAAATGCTTCCTCCTCTCCCCCTACCCCGACTATCATGATTCCAATTCTGCCTTACAAATACGGCTAGACTAGGGGATTTACTCTGGAGCCAGAAACATGGGGAATTGAGGACAGATGATCCCTTCAAGACGAGTGATGAGAGTGTTGGCATTGGAAGGGTAGAGAAAGGGTGGAGTAGAAAGGAGAACCAATTGCAAGAATCTACATATAACCTCCACCCTGGGGCACAGACAACAGGGAAGTGGGTGAGGGGACACATCAGACAGTGTATGATATGACAAAATAAGGTAATTTGTAAATTATTAAGGGTTCATGAGGGAGGGGTAGTGGGGAGGAAGGGGAAATATGAAGAGCTGATACCAAGGGCCTAAGTAGAAGGATATATTGAGAATGATGATGATAACAAATGTAGACATGTGGTCTGCATACAATAGATGTACGTATTGATTGTGAGGAGTTATATGAACCCCCAATAAAATTATTTAAAAAAAAATCTACTGTTGTGCATCCGTAGTCTCCATGAGTCAGAATTGACTTGATGGTGACTGATACGCATTTATATTGTCTAAGGGCACTCTAATTCAGACTAAAGTTGTGAATTGTTCAAAGCCTTAATTTAGAGATTATCTGGCACTTGGGGAGCAGAACGATTCAAATGGCCGCAATACTCATCCTTTAGTCTCTGTTCCTATACATATGTATTGGGCTCTGTTAGCTGAATGCTTCAAAGTCAAAGACTTGACATTATTTGTATCAGTGTCAACACATACACACACATAATTCCCATTTGCTTTTGTTCGGGGACATAAAATTACTACCAAAAAAGAGTAAGAAAACCACCACAAACAAACAAACAAACAAACAAAAAAAACCACTCACCTCCCTGTCTGCAATTAGGTTTAATGAGAATAAGAGATGCTAAAAACATAAGATGGGTGTATTAAAAACATCATTTTAATTTATCGTAGCAGTTACCCTTCACTGATTAAAAGGGAGTTGGGTAAACCCTCATTAGAAAAACAGTGGATAGACTGGAAAGAAAATTGAGGGGTGATTTTAAGAGGGTGATTAGAAGTTAGGTTTCCATGCACCGTGCCAATGGGTCCTTGGGGGAGGAGGAAGGGCTAGGGTGTACAGTGGCTAGACAGACCATTAAATTGGTATTAAACACTTTTCCATATGAAGGAAGTGTCCTCCTGCCAAAAGCCAGGAGCTGAGAGATCAATTTCCATGCAAATGCCACTGCAAGAGCGCTGGGTAAACTTGGAAAGATTAAGAGGTCACAAGGGTGAGAAGCCAGGACACAGAACGTCTGACTGCACTTCCTTGTAGTCTCGGGGAACTCGGCTTCAAGCAGCAGGATGAAGGACCTATATAAACACAGAGACCCACTGACTCCTTTTTTCCATAGAATTAACTCAAGCAGAAAGAGATGACAAAAATAGCACAAAGCTGGCTTCCATCAGTTTTCACCACACCAGCCCATAAAGGATTTCTTGTACCTTGTCCAAAGCAAAGTGGGGGCATGACAGCTCAGGGCCCAGACTTCTCAGCAGTGGTTTCCTCCACTGGCCACCAGCTGACCTCCTCCCTGGGCCCGCTGCAACAAAGACCTTATTGACTGAAATGTGGCCCAGATGGAGCAGGAGGGTCCCCCAGATCAACTTCCTCCCCTATAATCCTCAAAGCAATTGGCTTGCAAAAGCTGTCTAATAAGTACCACGTGGGTTCCTGGATGCCCCTGTGGACCTGGGGGCGAATTTCCTTGTGCCTCTCAGACCCTGTCCTGTCTTTGTTATCCCCTAGCTGGGAAGCACTGGCTTTGAAAACCGACCTTGAGCTCTCCAAAATAAAGAATGGTCTCCACATTTGGAAGTCTTTATAAAATGGCTCTCCAATCCCCTTCATGCTGACAGTCCTGCCAAATGTGTTACATGGAGTGTGAAAAGGGAAGCCTTTGCCGTCAGACCGATTGAGCCAATCTCATCAATTATTCAACTGAACTAACCCCCAATCCACAGCCATCCAATTGATTCTAACTCCTAGCGTCCCCACATAAGGTTTCCAAGAACCTTGCTGGAGCAGAGAGCTTCCTCTCACATGGAGCCAAACAGCTGGTCGTTTTCAACCACCTGCTTATGCCCAATGCCTAACCCACAGCAACCCCCGGGACCTTGAACAAGTTGCTGAGACTCTCTGGGTCTATTTCCTGTCTACTAACACCAGAGTGAAACCTTTCTCATAGGACTCTTATGAGGACCAAATGGTAGAAAAGTGTACAGTGTCCGACACATGGAGATTCAATAGCCGAGTGTTCTTTTCTCCTTCCACATAAAACTGCCCTAGATTTGACAGGACTGTATCTGGTAAACTTAGAAAGGGCATCATGCTTTGCCTTGGGACTAGGAATAATAGTCTGAAACAGTGGCCCAAAATTCCATACAGAACCATGCTTTAAAGCTCCTTTGGTCTAAGGCTATGTGATCAATCCAAATCTCTCTACTTTAAATTCTTTCCATATCCTGGAAGAAGTTGGTAGTCCTTAAAAGGATACTCACTCCAAAAGGCCAAAGGGAAACCAGGATATACTAAAACTTGGAATGCTTAGAAGAGAGAAAGAAAATCATATGATTTCCATGTTGAAATCCATCCAGAATCTTATCTTGTTCTCTCTCTCTCTCTCGCTCTCTCGCTCTCTCGCTCGCTCTCTCTCTCTCTCATACACACACACACACACACAGTGTTTTTATGACCATATAAAATCCCTGACGCTGCCATAGACTGCTCAGAGGGAAGCAAAGTGTGAATTTCAGTGTAAGCAGACCAGGGAAGACCGGGCCCAGGTAGAGAAACATGTCTGTCTTAAGCAGGTTCTTGGCATTTATTCCATTTTGAAGTGTGCACATGGCAAGTTCTAGAGTTTGCAGTGCTCTGTAAAGTTCCTGGCTTAAAGGGTAATATCCAACAAGAAGCAGATGGGAAAAACTTGATGGGCACCGGGCAAGGCATTTGGCGGTTTGATAAGTTGTCGGATACCAAAATGATGATCTCATCTGTGACCTCTCACCTAATTCTCACTAGAAGGTTAAAAGTGGGGAAAGGAGGAAACAACAAAGCAATTATCAGCTCCTAATAAGAAAACTGGGATTTTACACGATATAAATTAGCTTGAAAGACAAAGGCACCCATAGGATTTTAAAAATATCTTCACCATCTCCATGTTAAATTGGAACCATCATGCCTGAAGGATGCATCCGCCCATCATGCTTTGAAGACAGCATCCTCCCATACTTTGGTAGAGGTGTAACAGTCCACATGGAAATAAATTCCTAATGTTTGCCTCATGATGATAGGAAGATATGACAAAGGAAGAATGAAAGGAAAGGAGAAAGGAAAGGGGGGAAAATGCACAGGGGTGGAGAGAATCGTGCTCCAATTTCATCTCAGGTTTGCACATGGCCTGACACCAAAGACCTTTGGCTTGTTGCTCACCCAGAGTTAGTTTTCCAGTGATACAGACAGGTCCAAAGGCATTGCGTCTTGCTATGGGCCTGTTAGAAGGCAGACTACCAAGAGGAGTCCCTGGCTCTGGCCACTAAGCAATGTCTCTGAGCCGAACCAAAGTGGAGACCCAGCCAGATCACAAGGAGTCTTTTCCTGCCAGACAGGGGTAAGGAGCCAAAGTTAGCTGGAAAGAGCTCTCTGCCAGAACCAACCTCACTGAGAAAGACAAGGAGTCTAAGCCATACTCACCAAATGTTCAACTGCGATCACTAGTGACAGGGTCACAGAACAAGGCAAGAGAACCACTGTCCTGAAAACCCATAGAGGTGTTTAATTTGAGGGGGCTAATTAAAAAAAAAGTATTTCCAGAAATAAAGAAATAGCCTTAAAAAAAACGCACCAAAACATTTAAGTCAGAATCCACCCAGAGCAAGGAGCAGGTATCGCAAGCGTGTATGCTGAAGAGATGTGCTGCATGGGCCACAGCACTGAAAGTCACGTCAATTGGGGCCTGTCCTTGAGGACAGGGTAGAACTGTCCCTGTGAGTTTCAGAGACTGTAATGCATTATGGGAGTAGAAAGCTTCGACTTTCTCCCTCATATCAGCTGATGGCTCCCAACGGCTAACCTTGCAGTGAGCAGCCCAAAGTGTGACCACTGTGTCACCACTCCAAAGTGAGAGAAGAACGCAAACCGTTCTTGGGAATCAGTGGGAGGAAAAAAACAATTGCAGTATTCCATGAACGTTTTGAGGCCCCACACATTATGTCAGGCACTGGTTTATGTTTATGCTTGGATCTAAAAATTAGTAAGAGTAGAAAATGGAAGGACAGGGACTGGGAAGTGGATAGAAGAGTGCTAATGGTCACATCTTTCACAGCAGGGAGTCCATCAATGCCATGTCAAATTTGAATATGTGATTTTTGAAATAATGACTCCAAAAGTTGCTCTGAAGGATGATGGTGGAATTAGGAGACCCAATCTGCACCTCCTAGGTACAAACAAGAATCTTTTGTGTCTGTATGTGGCCATTATTTGGTAGAGCTTATGATTTTAGATCAGCCCCCCTTTTCTATTGATCACAGTGGGCGATCCTTTCGTTATTATTGCTGCTGCTGCTGTTGTGTGGTACCAAATTGAAATCTGGACACTAATGCTGCTGTTAGGGATCATCAAATGGCCTCTGACTTACGGCAATTCTGTGTACAATGCAACGAAACCCTGCCATCCTCGCGGTGGGGCTCATCTCACAGCATTCTATCAAGGTGTCCCACAACAATGCAGAGTTTTCAGTGGCTAATCCCTCAAAAGTGGACAGTCTTTTCTAGAAGGCTCGAGGAAAGCTATTTGCCATGGGTGATCCTGTCGGTATTGAAATTCTGATGCTATAAATTCCAGCAGGAGAGCATCACACAAACACCACAATGTGGCAAACAGAACTCTGAAGGAGCTATCTTTTCTCTTGATTTAGATTCATCCCAACATCTCAACTTGCGACTCACTAGGCTCTCTTTTGTTTCTCTTTAATTATTGTATAGAGTCATGTGCCTCAAAAAGTATGCTCAGGTAACATCTGGCCCAGTGTACATTTGTGTATGTATGTGAGGTTATAAAAGACATCAGAAAGCCTTGATGACAAGGTGAGACATATGTTTCCCTTTCATAGCAAGTGTATCTCTTGTCCCTTGTACACAAACTGACTGTGCTGTCAGGCATAGAGCATAAAATATATGTGATCTATAACACATATGTCTTGATAGTCATAAGAAAGGCTTATGTTACTGGCTTATATATGTACCATAATTTCTACCTGAGTTGGAGAATGTTTTGCTGGGAATATTTTTGCCAACATTGAAAAAGAGAAGTTACATGAATAATAATAAGTGTGGGGGGAAAGAAAGTGCTCTAAAATTGATTGCTGTAAATGCTGGATGATTCTTCTTAGTATGGTTGAACTATTGAATTGCATGATATGTGGATGAAATGCCAATAAAACTGTTCAGATAAATAAGGAAATAACTATGTTTCAATTCATAGGCAGCAGCATCCACTGCTGGTCATCAACCATGCATTTCTTGAGTGTTTTAGCATTATCGCTGTGTAAATTTCTTTCAGCAATATTATCCTGAATGGTATCATGGCTCCCAAAAGTGGCAACACCAATTCTAGTGGTAGAAGCAACAAGAGGCAAAGGAGATGTATATTGCTTTGGAAGTGACATAAAAGGTCAGTAAATAATACAAAGGTAAAACATCAGTAAGTGCTATTCATGGTGATATAGGCATATCATACTCAACAATCATGACAGCCCTCAAAGACATGGGGAAAATGGAAAAGTGACCTGTATACAATATGCAGAAATTGCTTATGATAAGGATGGAGGACACAACCCAAAAGTGAATCACTCTCAGCATGTTGACAATTATTAGTAAGGCATAAATATTGACTGAGATGCCAAACAAAAAATCAGGACCAGACTATAAAATGGTGGACTGACTATGTCCAAATCACATTATGCTCTATTTCTCATCATGTATCATGGCTTTTAAGTGATGGGTGGCTGACCATACTTGACTAGTTTGAGTCCCTATCTTTTGTTGGTATGTCAATTTGAAGTTGCCTGCGCTCCCCATAGGAAGGAGAGCTCAGATGCTTATAGAAAGGGTCGGAGTTAAAGACCACCAAGAAGGTCCTGAAAAAATGAGAGATCTACTTCTTTACAATCATCCACTGAAGGGTGCACAGTTCTACTCAGACCCAAATGTAATGCCAATCAGAGAGTAGGGTACAGTGTTGACCGTGAATCAACTAGTTACCTTCCCCATCAATAATCATATGATGGGTGAATTAGACAATGAGAATGCATTCTTTTTAGCACATGTGATGTCTTGAAGGAGATCAACGTGATCTGTGAAATAGTAGAACACCAGCTCAACAAAATACCAATAAACAAAGGAAAATATAGTGTCACCCAAGTCTGGGTTATACCGTGCTTGTCTCTGAGCTATTTCTCTACATTTGCAGGAGATTACTTATGATACAACTGAGAAGAAAATACCTCTTGGTAGACAATAAGCCTTATGATAAAATTGACAAGAAAACCACCGGTTACTGTGGGGTATATGGCATGCCAAAATTTAAGGAGGCACTTGCTCTCAGATCGTGCAAAGACTGTTGGGTGTTTTGTAGATGGCACAAATATTGATTCACATTTGGTCACCCCTCAGAATGAGTACCTCTTTCAATTTTGCCTTTCCTTACCTCACACTGCCCCCGGCCTTGCCCGTATTGAGTGTAAAATCACCTCAACAGCGTTCCCTAAGCTGAAACCCTGGAGCTTTGAAATCTGTGCTGGCTTCAGGAGCATTTCAGAGCCATTGCATTTGACCCCACAGGGATCACCTGAATCCTCACAGGTGTCAAGAAAGATCCTTCTCCCTTACACACTGAAAAGTATGTGTCTGAAATCTCAAGAGCCTCCTTTCTTTCTGAAATCACAGACACCATGACTGTCTGCATCTCAGAACACGCTGTTATGACCAGGCACAAAGGTCACGGGTCTCTTGGCTGATGGTGGCTCTCCTACTCTTCTTCCTCGTGTTCCTGAGAAGTGCACTGTTCTTTTAGCAGATCTTATATTAATGATTGTGAGTCTGTGTCTCGCCAACAGTAGTTCAGCATCTGAAGCCCCTTTGAATTCCCAGCATCCAGCGCAGACTTCAGAATATAGAAGACCCCAGGGAATGGATGATATATCTCCCTTCACCCTGCTGCTACTTTAGTTCAGGCAGGATAAAGATACCCATTTCAACACAGAGAAGTAAATGGAGGCTTAAAAGGCCATCCCCAAATGTTGCTGAATGAGTCTTTGTTCTTAAACCTCAATGTTCCTGATGTAACGTAGCAAATAAGACAGACTTTTCTGGCAGCTCAAAGATGTTTTTCTCTGCCTTTTTCTTGACTTTCCAAATGTATAGTCTTGGCAAAGAGAAAGAGAACAAGAGGGAGATATTTTGCTACATCAGTGTGATAAGATTTATTACAATTGAACCATCGAGACTAATTATGTCTATTCATACTTTTCCATCTGGTGTACATGTATTATCTCATTCTATATCATGTTTCTATGTCTATTCTCATCATCTGGGTTGAATTTTCTAATGTACAATTCTTCCTTCTCTCTTTAGTAATTAAAGCATCTTGGCTTTGCTAAATTTCAAGGGTATTCCCTGTCTCCAAAGATGTATTATAAATTCTTCTGTTGCTTCACTCAAGATGTTTCCCTGCAACTTCAAACTTATGGTACTTCAAATTATGAAACTTACTTATGTCTTCCCCTGTGTGTTATCTTGAACATAGTTCTTTTTGTGTATTCTTACTTCCTCATCATACCTGTCTGCCTCTGTATCTATGCATAGATTGATGTCTGTTATTACTGATAATGTAGGATCATGTCTGTATGATTATTTACTTTGGTTGTCTGTAACTCTCATGTACCCCTCCATTTAATGATATTGTTGAGACCACCCCTTATTGTATATTGCCTTTCCCTTCATTCAAATTAATATATGTCTTCTCTCTAGTTAGTGATTTCCCTCTCCACCTAGCCCTGAAATCATCTAAAACAATATTTCTCGGTATAAATATTTTCTTGAATTTTTTTATAATAGTGAACCTACATGCCATTTGTTCTTATGTACATATTCAGCATAATAGCCTCCATAATAGCCATCCATATTCTGGGATGTTTTGCAGATTCTTCATTACTCTTCAATGTAACATCGTGTTCCATTGTGTCTATGTAACATGATTTGTTTCTCCAATTATCTATTGATGGTCATTTGGGTTGTTTCTATGTTTTTGCTATTGTGAATAATTCTGCAATGAACATGTTTATATAATATATGTATCTACACATATATATATATATTCACATCCCAGCTATTATTTCTTCAGGATATGTGTGTGTGCTTAGTAGTAGAATTCTGGACCATATGGTATTTCCATTTCCAAATTTTAAAGGAGCATCATATCATGTTCCCGTTGTTGCACAATTTTTTTTGTTTTTTTTTGGGGGGGGGCCATCACTGCTCTCTAGTGGTGGGAATAGGAGGGCCAGCCCCATTGCTGGAATTGAACCTCCATCCCAGTGGGCCACAGTCCCGCGCACAAACACTACGCCACCGGGGCTCAGCCCTGTTGCACAATTTTACAGTACCATCGATCATGCATGAGAATTCTCATTTCTCATATCCTCACTAGCCTTTGTTGTTGTCTGTTTTATTGAAATTTACCTTATCGCTAGGATAGAACGTACCTTTTAGCAATGTTGCTTTGTCCCCAGAATCCAGGAACAAGCATGAAATGTGCGTTTTATAATAGAGTATGAAAGGTAACATCGATTGCATGTGTTTTTTTTAAGATTTTTTTTTACTCCTTATACTGATTTTCTATGCAGAATTTATTCTGCTTCCTTTATGTAATTCCTTTGAGTAGTGATTCTCAAACTTCCTAATGCCTTGACCCTTTAATACACTTCCTTATGTTGTAGTGACCCCTCTCCCCCTGACCTTAGATTATTTTTGTTGTTACTTCATAACTGTGACTTTGCTACCGTTATGAATCAGGAGACCCCTGTGAAAGCATTGTTTAACCCTTGAAGGGGTCATGACACACAGGTTGAGAACCACTGCCTTAGAAGTATTTAATCACATGTTTCATTGATACTTGTAGGTTTGTAACATTTTGATCTCTTTAATATTTGGCAACATGTTAAAATAGATAATTTCTCACTCTGATTGTCCCTTCTGAAATAATCCCTACCCCCTTGGACTATTAGGCTTTGCTTACATTTATAAGAGTCAGTTGCTTTCAATCTGAAGTTGTTGATACAACACACCACCCAGTCCTCTCCTGTGATGCAGTCGGCTAAGCAGTAAGGATGGCAGTTCAGATGTTGCAGCTCCTTCATGAGAAGAAGATGTGCCCTAAAGACTCACAGTCTCAGAAGCCTGTGAAACATGTCTGCTCCATCCTATCAGGTTATTTGGGGTAAAACTGAATTGATAACTGGAGACTCTTCTTTTGCTTCTCATAAAATTGATAAGAAGTAGGTAATCTAAAGAGGTCTAGTGTTTGACACAAATTACCAGACCTCCTTTCTTGGCACTAAGATGAAAACTCCCTGTCTTATAGAAGGGGATCAGGAATGGGTGTGAAATCATCAAAGCAATTTTCCCATGGATAACTGGTTCTGTTTCTCTACTGTACCTCTGAAAAGACAATAATAGTTACCTTTCTCAAGACATTCATCCCCATCCCAATCACAATAGCAGCTGCTCTCCCAAAGCAATTTCTACACATGTCTACACGTGTCAGTACCCGAAGGGTAGAAATAAAGGTTGGCAGTTAGAATCCACTCAGAGAAACCTTGGAAGAAAGGCCTGGCAATCTATTTCTGAAAGACCACAGCCGTGGAAATCTCCATTGGGCCTACCTCTGCTTGGACACACATGCGTCACATGAATTGGAATTCACTGGATGGTAATTGGTTTGTTTTATTTTGTGTTTATGTCAGCAGTGCTTGTAACTTAAATTTTTCTATGTACAAGCACACTCTCCCTTGAATGCCTGCTCTCTGTTTTCCCTCCTACTTAGTCAATTCTTATTCTCGTTATTTAAGCCTCAATGTTTAACAAAGATTCAAGTCTATGGTGATTCTTTTAATTCCTTTCAACATCCACCAATAGGCAGGACACCTCTCTTCATAGTCTTTCCTACTTCACAATTTCTAATCCCAGTTGTGTACCTGGTCCTCAATATACATCCTTGTTATTATTTTGTTGGCTATTGAGTCAATTCTGACTCCCAGCAGCCCGAGAGGACAAAGTAAAACTTCCTCACCTGGCTTCCTAAGCTGTAATCTTCACAAGAGCAGATGGAAATTTCTTTTCTTCCATGAAGTCTTTGGTGAGTTTGAACTACCACCCTTGTAATTCACATTGTAGACCTTATAGTGCCTAAATCTGAGGAATCTTTTTAACCTTCTGCCTAAAAAAAGCAAGTGAGAGAAAGAAAAAGAGAGCATTTCATTTCACCAGAGATTTACTAGATTTGAGTTTCCAGTATAAGTCCCTAAAATCCTGACCACTCAAAACCCATGCAGGTCAGGTAGCTTCATCACTAGTCTGTGTTGGTCTACAGTGGTTTGTGTGTTGCTGTGATGCCGCAGACTCTTTCAAAGCCCAACAGCGTCACCCTAGGTGAACAGATTTCAGAAGATATTTCAGACTAATAATAGACGCTGAAGAAGGAATAGGCAGTACACTTTGGAGGAATTAGCTCACAAAATCCTCATGAATAGCCCCAGAATATGGTGAGATATAGTGCTTGAAGACAAACCCTTGACATCAGAAGGCACTCAAAAATTGTTTGAGGAAGAGGTGCCTTCTCAAAGTAGAGCCAATCATAATGATGGGGGTGGAATCAAGCCTTCGGCCCTCATTTGCTGATGGATCTTGACTCAAAATGAAGACACAGCTGCAAATATCTATCAATAATTGGAGCATATCTTGTACAAAGTATAAATCCAAAATGATGAAAAGTCATCAAAAATGAAATGGAACTCTTGAAGATTGATACCCTAGGCATCTGTGAGCTGAAAGGACTGAGGTTGTGTGTGTGTGTGTGTGTGTGTGTGAGAGAGAGAGAGAGAGAGAGAGAGAGAGAGAGAGAGAGAGAGAGAGAGATTTTGAATTAAGCAATCGTGTGATTTATTATGCCAGGAATTATAAATTCAAGAGGAATTTTCACATGCATAGTCAAAAGGAACATTTAAAGATCTGCCTTGAAGTACAATGCTGACTGTGGAAGGATAATATTTATATAATTACAAAGGAAATCCAGTTAGCACAACCATTATACAAATCTCCACAACAACTAAAGATTGTGATGAGACATTGAAGAATTCAACCAAATTCAGTGTCAGCATCAGAATTGGAGGAAAGTTTATTATCAGCCAATGACAGCTGAAGACATGCAGATAACATTGCCTTACTCCTTGAAGGTAAGGAGGACTTGAAGCACTTGCTGATGAAAATAAAGATTATAGACTACAATATGGTGTACAACTTAATGTTAAAAAAATAAAATCTCCACAATTGGACCAGTAGGTAACATTGCAATAAGTGGAGACAAGACTGAAGTTGTGAAGGCATTCATCTTGCTTAGAACCACAATTAATGCTCATCAAAGCAGCAATCAAGAGATCAAGCAACACAACGAACTGGGTAAATCTCATGAACTAGATTATGCTGAAGAAGAATGATGTCACTTTGAGGGCTATGGTGTGCCTTTAACTTTCCTCGGATGCACCTGAAAGTTGGGCATAGAGTTAGGAGAACCAAAGAAGAATAACTCCATTTGAATAATGAAACAACTGTGGACTTACAAATGAACAAACAAATCTGTCTTGAAAGATGTGCAGTAAGATGTCCTTTAGAAGCAAGAATGGGAAGACTTTGTCTCCATTCCTTTGGAATGTCTCCAGGAGGGACCAATCCCTGCAAAAGGACATCATGCTTGGTAAAGTGGACAGACAGAGAAGAAGGAATGGATGAGATGACTAAGGATGGAGGAGGACTGGGCAGCTCTTTGATAGATAAGTTCCAAACCAGCTCAAAGGCAGCTGACAACAACAGCATCTGTCGCTGGATCCTTCACATGTTTCCAAGAGTAGCAATGGACTGGTGACTTTTGAGGGAGTGCTCCAAATATTCTAGGTCAGTCAGAGATCATGCATGATGATTGTGTGGAATCTGCCATGACACAAAAGTGAGTGTCCACGAGCTATGGAATCTTGTGAGTGGCCAAACCAACTGCCAGTCAGCAACGTCATGGTGGGAGGGGGGGATAGCAGTGGTAGTACCTGTGGAGATAGTAGCATCTTACCTCTGCTTTGCTTCTCAGCACCTGACCTAATCCTCCAGTCTTTACATGAATGCTTAAACTCCCTAACAACCTTCAAATAAATCAAGTTTCTGGCTCTCTATCGTCTCTTATATTTTTAAAGACTTAGAATCTACTATATGTCCTACAGGTTTAACTGGTAAATGATGCACTTTTTTAGACTGTCACACAAACTCCCTGCCATTGAGTTGGTTTTGACTTGTGGCGATGTGAAAAGATAGACTAGAACTACTTCAGGGTGTCATGCATGTAGTAATATATTCCAAGTATCTTTTACTTAAAGCAGGCAGTTTGATGTATTTTACTTTTCTTCCTCTTTTTACCCTACCTCTATTTCTAATTCTGAGCATTAACTTAATAACACCTGGACATTTAAACCACTGTTTCTATCTATCTTCTATCTTCTTTTCCCTAGAATAAAACTTTAACAGTACTTTATTATTATTATGTAATAAAGTCACCATTAATAAGACTTAAACAGGTGAAAAAGACAACAGAGAATCTTATGGTCAGCATGACGCCATAACAAAATACAACCGTATTTTGTTTTTCATCGTACCAATGAGTGTTTTAAGCTTAGCAATATTTAATTACTTTAACTGTCCAATATCGGACTTTTTAGACTAGGTGATTTTCATTCTTAAGCTCTTAACTGTGCTTCAGCTCTTGTGATGAAATAAAGTGTTCAAGTGAAATGCCTCACATATTTTGTGAGCCCTGACACAGCTTGACATACTTCTCTGCTCTCATCAGACAGGAACCCAAGAAAGATCCTGGATGGATATACTGAAATGCCACAACCTTTCCTGTTCCTTCCAAGAGTCCCACAAGCATT
>PVJH01008424.1:54932-85817 GCA_004026705.1 Nesogale talazaci
TGGGGGGGGGGGGTGGGTGGGTTGTTTCTACTTTTTCTTTTAAGAATGTCTCCTATAGTCTTTAGCTATATTCTTATTTTTTCCCTTAAAATGTCCACTTGGGTATTTTCTCCTTCCTGAGCAATTAGGCCAAGCGTTTAATTAGATGACTACACATTTCCCTCTTATGAACTCCTTTTTAATTTTGAGTTTACTAATTTCTTCTCTGCATTATTTATTTTCTGCTTTTTGGTGGGGGTACTCCTACTTGCTCTTTTTTCTCCAATTCTTTTAATTTGAATTCTTATTTATTCTCTTTAGTGAAAATAAAATTATCCTCCGGTGCTTTGTGTGTTTATTCTCTTCCATCTTTCCTGGTTCTGTAACAAACGTTCCATCTGTTGACAATCTTTGTGATGCTGTTCTTATTTAAAGCCTTCTCATACACAGTTTCCCTTGTTCGTGTCCACTGAAATTTGAGAAATTTAGAAAGTTTCACACCTCACTGATATAACTACTTACTATATTATCCTACTCTTTTATTGTCTCTAATAAATTAAGTGATACCTAGGTTGTCAAACTTAAGTCATTCCAAATTTACATTTAAACTTTAAAAATTTTGAGAATGAAGCCTATTTTCCCATAAGAAATAATGGGAAACCAAATCATTGGTTATGAGACTCAGAAGTTACACATATAAGCTCATTTTTCCTGGAATTTTAACACAAAGTTAACAGCCCTAGGTGTGGACAAACTCTCTAAAGCATTTAAACACAATAAATATACTAAATTAAAAATAAAAACAATACAATAAATATAATTTTAAAAATTTGTACAGGTACTTTACCTTGTCTTGGAGTCTTCCTGACATACAGGAAGCTAGAGAGAAATTGGAGGAGAATATTTTATGCAATGCAAGCAAAAACTAAAACCATAACGATGAATATTTTAGTGCACAACACAAATGCTCTGTTGTCTGAGTGCTCCGACTGAAGCATCCCCCTTTTGTGTCTTAGAAGAGATTTCCCGCGTGACTCATTCCTGGCCTGTACAGGATTTTTCAAGTTGGACTTTTGGTTCAGCTATTAAGCAAAACTATGAACACCAAGCAGATACTTTTCAAACTTTGCTGTTGGAGTAATGGAAAACTTGGGCTTGGAGCCATTTGACAACCAAGGTGTCACTGTATCTTCATTTTGAGGGACAGTGAGGATTTGTGATTATCATTCACTTATACATATACACATCCCTTATTCTCATCTTGTTTAATTTAATTTTTCAAAACTTCAGCCTATTGTGATTCTCTCAGAATATATATATATATATATACACACACATATATATATACACTCATATTCTATTCATGATGTCAGACATGTCTAGAATTTTAGCTTTAGATCTAGACTATACCATTCCAGACATTCTGGTTTTATGCGTTCTAGGTAGATATTTCCTTTGCTGGTTGTGTTATATATTTTCATGGGTCCCTTTTCTGACTTCATCCTCAGATATTGAGAGAATTTTGTTTCCAGACTGTGCAACCCTTACTGTTAATAGACCATGTTATTGTATTTCCATTTGTCTCTGTTCATTTTTATAAATTACCATTTCAGTTCTAACTCCCAGCCATCCTACCTCCTGACGTACAAAAGATTGTCTCTTGGTATTTATGATGAAGGTAGCTAAGGGTCTTTTCTATGTTGAATCTATGGCACACACACAAAACACATTTCCTGGTACGAACATTTATTGGAGATGTCCCTGTGTCCATCTTCTCCTACAGCAGTTTGCAGGAGAACACACACACACACACACACACACACACACACTGTCGTGGAGTTGATTCTGACTTGCAGCAATCATGTAGGGCAGAGTAGAATTGCTCCTGGGGGTTTCTAAGAATGTAACTTTTTAGAGTAGACAGCCCTAGGAGTGGCTGGTGATTTCAAACTGCTGATCTTGTGGGTTAGCAGCTGAATTGGTGCCCACGCTGTCACCAGGGCTCCTTTTAAAGGGAGTGGTCTTCATAAAACATATAGTGCTATTTTCCTTTCTGTCTAATAGATTCCGGAGGTGTTTTAAAATGGGAACTGTAAACTGGCAAATTCTATGGACCTATGTTCTCGTTGCCTCACCAAAAGAGTACTGATGGAGGCTCTAAATGTGTTCTGTTCTTTGCTTGGTCTTAGAAAAGACCATTGAGCCTGTCTCCTTTTGTATGCTCAATTTTATTAAACAAAAGCAAGTTATATGATACAGGACAAATTGTGTAGATAATTCAATTCAATTCTGTGTACTTGCCTCTTGATGTCAAACTTTCCCACATGTTACTGAGAAGCTTTGAAAGGTTGAATTGGAATTTATTGCCAAGACAGAAATCTGAATTGTAAGCATTTGATTTTACTGTTAGTTGCCCCTGAATTAATTTTAGCTCATAATGACCCTATGTACAACAGAACAAAATGTAGCCAGGTTCTGCAGCCTCTTCACAATTGTTGTTGTGTTTGAACCTATTCTAACCACTGGAAGTACATTTCATGGTCTTATGTCTAATGAGTGTTTCTTTTCTGTTTCTTTTCATGTTGACTCTGTTTTACAGAATCAACTCCACCTATCACATTTTTAGCTTCTTTCAGTCCTAGGGGACACACCTTCAAACACTATGTAATGTGTTGCTTCTGTCTATAAGGCTTAAACGGGTTGTTTTGTGGAAGCGGATTGCCGGGTATTTTCTCTTAACTTTTTACTGTGCATTAGGTGAGGGTTTATATATCAAATAATCCTTTTCGTATCCAATAATTTAAATAATTTTTCAAAACTTCCAAGAGATTGCCTTGCCCCCCCCTGCCACTTTTAATCTCATCTCCCTCTTGCAGAGTATCAGCTTCCCATTCACTTTAGATACTACCCCTCTTCCCTCTAGTCTATTGTTTCCCTTCCCACCTCTGGTAACTATCAAAGATGGGTGAAAAAAATTGGAGTAAACATTTTTTTATCTTGTTTTCTTCTTCTTTTGTTTTGCTTTAAACAATGGTCTGATGCAATATTTACCCGTCTTTGATTGACTCCATTCACACACCATGTTGTTGTTGCTGTTGTTGAGGTTGTTGCTGTGTACCTTTAAGCCATTTCTGAGTGATGGGGATCCCACGTACAACAGAAGGACACACTACTACTCCTGCAATCCTCACAAGTATGGCTATGTTTGAAGCCTTTGTCAATCATATTGAGAGTCTTCATCTATATTAATGTTCCTTTAGCAGGCATGAAGTTCTATTGTAGGGACTGGCCTTTCTTACTAACGTATCTAAAGTAAGTGAAATGAAGGAAAATTCTATGAAGCATTTTGGTTGTACTTTCAAGACATATATGATGTGCCTGTTCTTTGGAAAGCCATGATACTTTGAATATTCTTCTCCAGCTTCATAATTCAAATGCATCAATTCCCTTTGGTATGCTTTATTCAACTTTCACATCCATATAAGACAATTGAAAATACCTTGGTTTTGGTCAAGTGCACCTTAGTCTTCAAAGTATCACCTTTGCTTTTGAACACTTGGACAAAGTCTTGTTCAGCAGATTTGTCCAATATGATGCATAATTTGATCTTTTTGCTTGACTGTTGCTTTCTTTACCATTGATGGTGGATACAAGCAAGATTAAATCTTTGACAACTTCAGTCTTTTCTCCATTTATCATGATGTGGTCCAGTTGTGAGGATTTGGGGTTTGCTTTGTTTTTTATATTGAGTTTGTGTTAAGCAGAGTTCTCTTGAGAAACAAAACTAGGACATTTGTGAATATATATATATTTTTTTTCTCTCTCTCTCCTTCTGGATACACACACACACACACAGAGAAAGAGAGAGAGAGAGAGAGAGGTTTTTACAGTGAAAAGGAATATAACAGCTAATTAGTCCACACAGTAGCACAGAGGGCTCAGTTCAACTCACTTTTGTGGAACAGTTAATATACTAGAAGTCATTCAACTCACATAGGCTACCATGTCCAAAGTTAAGGAAGCACACAGCTGAGTCTTCCCTCAGGTGAGACAGGGAGAGTCTGCCTGCAGGTAACAGACAGCAGGGTGGGTCAGCAGCAGTCAGTAATTGAGTAGCTTAGTGAAGCAGGCCCTGATGGGATCTCAAACCTCAGCACTGGGACAGAATCCAACAATCTCAGGATAAAACAAGATATGCACCAGCAGCATGGCTGAGGAGGTCTTGAAGGATCCTCAAGCTCTAGCCACAGGACTCACAGATTGACTTGGCCCACATATAGTGTAGCACACAGGTTGAGGCAGAGAACTCGCTAAAGCAGCAGCACCTTGATCCAATCCCCAGGGAGCAAAAGGGAGATGGAATGCCAGCTGTCTTTATTTACTTCAGTCATCTTACAATCAAGCTGTGACCTGGGTAAACTCTGCCCACATAATCTTATTGATCTAATTAGCACAATAAACCTAACTATCATAGAGTTGTTATCCATGCTGAAGGGTGTAACCCTTTATCTTCATTAGCAAGTACTTGTAGGCTTCCTCATTCTGAATAAACAAGATTGTGACATCTTCATTTTAAAGGTTGTTAATAAGCCTTGCTCCAATTCTAATGCCAAGTTCTTTACATAGTTCAGCTTTTGTGATTATTTACTCAAAATATTGATTGAAGAAATACGATAGGAACAGTTCTGGCACCCACTTTTCTTGATTTTTAAATTATGCCATATTCCTGTGTTTTGTTCAAACAACTGCCTCTTGATCTATGTACAGGTTTGGGATGAGTGCAATGAAGTTTTCCAAAATTCCATTCTCCTCAAGGTTATTTATAATTTGTTATGATCCACACATTCAAATGCCTAGTCATAGTCAATAAAACACAAGAGAACATCTTTATTGTGTTCCCTGCTTTCAACCAATATTGACCTGACATTTCCAATGATATCCCTTGTCCTATCTCCTCTTCTGAATATGTCCTGATTTCCTGGCAATTCCCTGTGGGTATACTGCTGTAGCCACTGTTGAATGATCTTCAGAAAAATCTTTACTTTCTGGTAATGCCAATGATATTGTTCTATGGATTGCTCATTCACTTTTCTTTGGAATAGGTACAAATATGGATCTCTTGCAATCAGTTGTCCAGATATCTGTTTTCCAAATTGCTTCATAGAGATGAGTGAGAGCTTCCTGCATGTCATCAGCATGTTGAAGCATTTCAATTGGCATTTCACAACTTCCTGGAACGTTGTTTTGGGGCTCTTTGGGGACTACTTCCAGTGTAGCTTGGACTTCTTCTTTCAGTACCATTGGTTCTTAGGCATATGCTACTTCTTGAAATGGTTGCACGTTGATTTCTTTTGGTACAATGACTGTATATTCCTGCCATCTTCTGGTATTTTGTGTATTGCTCAATATTTTGCCCACACCATCACTGCCTTCAAATCTATCAATGTCATGTGATTTTTGACAATCTCAGTCTTATTATTTGATGATGTATATTATTGTGTCAGAGTGAGTTCTCTAGAGAAATAAAACCAGGACACTAGTAATTCTCTTTATATATTTATATAGAAAGAAGAGTATATAAGATAAGAAACAGTCAAGTAGTCTATAAAGCAGTACAAATTGCTCAGTGCAACTCACTTGCATGAGACCGCTAGAAGACTGGCAGTCCTTCAAGCCTTGAGGGCCACTGAGTAGTCCTCTGTAGAGCAATTCAAGCTATCTGGTCACAGGCAGCAAACAGCAAAGCAGGTCGCCAACAGTCAGCCAGATGACAGAACCCAACAGTCCCCAGTTCAAGAGATGTGTATCCCAGGAGTATGGTGAAGTAGGGCTTGAAGGAACCTCAACTCACAGCTCCACAGTCCACTATGTCAGTCCAGGTAGACTAGAGGAACAAATTCCATAGACACACATATGGATATAGGGAAAAGATTAATATACAAGAGGAACAGGGCATTGAGAAAGCATCCAACCCAGTCCGGTACAAAGTCATAAATCTGATATTAACCCATATGCCCGCAATCAGTCTATAAAGTCTCCTTCCGAATCATGAAGTCACAGGTCAGTGGGTGCAGAATCCCAGCACTGGCAAGGGTCTCCACATGGCTCCTTGCTTCCAGGGATCAGGATCCATCAACAGCAGAAGCAACTCATTGCTGGCAGAGGTCTCCATGTGGCCGCCCCAGATTCAGAGGTCTGGCTCCATCAGAGCAAAGTCGTGTGGTCTCTTCGCCGGCTCCTCCAGCTTCTCAGACGCTGCCATCTTGCCCGTGATTCATCATCTCTGAGACTAACTCCCAACAACTGCGGGGGATAGCTTCTCATCTTCACAAGGAAAATATCGCGAGATTCCCCAAAAGTCTCAGGAGAAAGCCATGCCCACATAGAGGCCTCATTGACTACTCAATAGCTATCTCCAGATTAATAGGCTAGACTCCACCCCTACATTTCAATCATAAAATTAACATAAGCACATGACTGCCACAGTCCACGATTAGGAGTCCCACGGGTAGTGTTGCTTGGAGGTCAAGGCACAGGACAAACAAAGCAGCTGTCTGGTCCGAAGATCTGAAAGCAATCGAGAGAGGGCAGGACTCACTGAGTGCTTCCTATCTCTGCCCTTCAATTCATCTCGTGTATTCATTGGTTGTGCTTTCACAACAGACCCACCAATCTTCTGTGGCCATGTTGGCATAACAAACGTGCCCATCACAATTATTCAGCTGTGTATATTTGTGTGAAAATTTATGTATCTATTCTTCCACTGAAGGGCATTTAGGTAGCTTTCATCATCTTTCTATTGTGAATAGCACTGTAATGAACATGTATATACATGTATATATGTGTGTGTGTGTATAGGTATATATTCCTGCTATGGCTTATATCTTTAGGCTGTATACTGAGTAAAGTATTGGTTGTCAAGTCATATTATGTTCCTACTCCCAATAGTTTGAGGAAACACTTTTCATACTGGCTGTATGGTTTTACAGTCCCACAAGCAGTGCATGAGGGCTTCAATCTCTCTGTACCATCTCTATAGCTTTTGTTGTTTTTAGCCTGGATATCAAAATCAGTGTTATGTGTCATCTCATCTTCTTTTTGACTTGCATCTCATGAACATTTTGTAATCCAGAGTATTTCTTCAGGTTTATTGGTTGTCTAGATGTCTACTTTGGTGAACTATCTGTTCAAGTCCTCTGTTCATTTTCTTAAGTTGAATTACTGAACTTTTTCTTGTTGTGGTGTTGAAGTTTTCACTAGGTTTGAGAGAGTCTCTTGTCTGACATATCACTGCCAAGACACTTTTTCATGCTTCATACTTCTTTTTACTCTTTTGAAAAATTTTGGATGCACATAAGTGTCATTTTAGGAACTTGCGGTCATCTATTTTTTTCTGCTACTGTATGTGTGTTTGACAGTGCTTACCCCATGTGTGAGGGTCATTAAGTTTCTTTATAATTTTTTCGTTGATGTAGTCTATAGTTCTAAGGTTTACATTTAGTTTGGGAGTCATCATGAATTTGTTTCTGTATCTGAAGTAAAATATGGTCCTGCTTCTTTATTCTGCAAATGGAAATTCAATTTTGGCAGCATTATTTGATGAAGAGACTATATTTTCTCCATGTAATTTATTTGCCAAAAATCAGTTGTCTGTAATCAGATGAACTTATTTCTGCGTTCTGTATTCCATTAGTCTGTGCATCTATTGTTGTACAAGTGACAGGCTGTTTTGACTAGTGGTTCTGAGGTTGGAAAGTGAGTAGCTTCCCACTTATTCCTCTTATATAACAGGTCTTTCCTTATCTTAAGTCTCTTTTCTCTCCACATCAAGTTAGTGGTTAGTTTGTCCATTTCATGAAAGCACTATGTGCATTATATGTATGTATTGCTTTGGGTAGTATTGACATTTTCTAAAAATTACCTCTTCCCATCCATGAACATAGAGCATTCCTCCATTTATGTATATTTCTATTGTTTTCTTATAGTAGTGTTTTGTATCTTTCTTTGTATATGTATTTTCTCCCTTTGGTTACATTTATTCTCAAATATTTCAAATTTTGTGTGGCTATTGTAGCTTGTAGCTGGTATTGCTTTTTGGTTTCCTTTTCAGCCATCTCTTTGTACACAAGAATCCAATTGACTTTTATATGTTCTTTTTTTCTTACCAACTTGCCAATCCTATTAATTACTTTAAATATTTTTGTCCAGTCTTTGGGCTTTTCTACGTATCCAATCATATCATCTGCAAATAGAGATTGTTTTCATTTCTTCTTTGCCAATTTGGATCCTTTTGATTTCTATAGGCTGTTTAGTAACTCCAGCTGAGGTTTCCAGAACAACGTTGAATAAGAATCACAAAAAAGGACATCCTGTCTCCTCAGGTACTTCTTTCAAATCTTTCTTAGTTTGGAAGCCCCTCTCAACCTTGTCCATAATGTGTCTCTGCTCAGTGTCTCTTCACTATGCACTCTACCTCTGTCATTGAAGTCTTATTTTATGAATACCTAGACCAAAAGTCTGGGTGCCTCATTTTTTCTATTTTAATTTCTTTAATCTTTTCAGATGAATGCTTGGAAATGTAATAATAGCATATTCTAATTCATTGATAGTTACATTGAATTGAGGAAAGTAGCAGTTAATAATGTATATGGCAAGCACTGGAATATACTGTACTTATTTTGCTATATCTACAATATAGCCATGGTAGGAATAGTAATTATGCTATCAAATTCCATCCTCTAACACACACACAAAAAATGTGTATTTGACATTTGAAGTCCATCACTGTACTGCATCACAGTGGGTACATTAGCATTTTCAGATATGACCGTGTAACTTTTCCCAGGTCAATCAGGGTTTTCCCAGGGAATTTTGGCTGGAATTTGAGGTATTTCCTTTCCTTGAGGATATGAGCTGAGTGCATATAGGAGTAGAATTTCTGATTAATTGGCTTCCACTTATTTTGAAAATCTGTAAGCAGTAAGAAATATTGAAGACAAAGTAAAAGAAAAGCAGAAACCACCAAAGTGGCAACCAGAGACCGTTTACCAAACCACTTCGGCTCCAGAAATAAACCATGGCTAAAGTTAAATTCATTACCCTAAAATATCTACTTAAATGAGTCATGAAATTCGCCAGATTAAGCTAGTTCCATCTAAGATTCTGTTCTCTGGAAGAAGAAGAAGAATCACTATTACATCCAATTTACTATTACCACCTGTTATATTCTTCAACTTAGCAATACATTTTCCATTTCCAATTTGAACAATGCACTGATCCTCAACCCTTCTTTTTCCATTACCCTGAGCTCTAGTTTTATAGATGAAATGAGCGATTTTCTAGCATTTTATTTCAGGTAATAGTCTGTCAAGAAAGAAAAGATTCCCAAAGATGTTAGGTGATCCTCTTCAGTATTACTGGATCTTTTTAAATGTCTATTCATAAATCTGTACATTTTGCTTCGTTTTGTTATATATTTTAAAATAGTGAGTGTTGTAGATTGGTGTTGATAAAATTTTGCTTTGTTTTTCAAGAATTTGGACACATTCTTATATCTTTTAGACACAAATGAGAAAAATGGTGAGGAGTTCAATTTGTGGAAGATTGGGGATCAAATAACTGGCAGAATCAAGAAAGAAATTACTATAAAAAAGATCTTAGTTGAGAAGACAGTTCTTATTTTTAACATTAATTGTGAACTAAATGAAATTTTAAGGAACAAATCCAGTTGCACCTCATGTATATATATATACATATATATTTAATTTTATGTCATTGATTGTCATCTCCAAGATGGAATGTCACTCATCCAATTTCCTCCCTGGGTCTTCCATCTCCATTCTCCAGTCTTAATGCTGTTTATGTGTTGGATTGCATTGATTGCTTTTCCAGTGTTGAATCATTATTCTGTGCTTGCTATGAATTTTGAATCCCACTCGATTGAGATATATTATTATATAATATACAAATATTATTTTATTCACTGGATCCTACAGAATTTTGTTGAGGATTTTTACATATCATTCTATAATTCTAGCTGATAGTTGTCTCAATTATGTATCAGCATTTTGTTCATGTCATTAAAAGAATTTGAGATGGTCCCTCTTTCTTTAAAATCATTTTATTAGGGATTCGATCATCGCTTTTCACAGTACATAAATACATATACTGTGCCAAGCACTTTCACATGCCTGCTGCCATCATCATTCTCCAAATATCTGCTTTCCCACTTGCACCTCTGATATCAGCTTCTCCTCCCCTCCCTTCCTTCCTTGCCCCCCTTGCAACCCTTAATACTTTATAAATTATTGTTGTTTTGTCACATCTTACACCTCCCTAGGTCTCCCCTCGCTCACTCCTCCAATGTCTGTTCTCCTGATAGGAACTTATGTGTAGATCCTTGTAGTTGGTTCCCTCTCTCTACCCCACCTTCTCTCCATCCATCTGGTGACTCCAATCTCACCACTGGCCTTGAGGGGGCTCATCTGTCCTGGGTTCCCCATATCTCCAGCTCTGCTCCCTTCCAGAGTACCTTCTCCAGTCCCGCTGGAGTTTTAAGGTAGGGTTGGGACCATGATAGTTGGGGGGAGAAAGCCTTCAGGAACCAGAGAAGAGTTTTCTGCTCCGTTGCCACCTCACCGCACCTTGACTGACCTGACTCCTCCCTACGACTCCCCTGTACGAGGGTGTCCAATTATCGACAAGTAAGCATACAAGTAGGCATAATTTAACAGTGTCTAAACTTTAACACAACTAAAATAGAATTAAACAAACACACAAGAAGAGTAAAATGTAATATAAGATTTTTGATGAAGGTGAGACACAGAAGAGCAAAAACAAAATCAACCAACTCCATCTCATAGTTATAGCTAGAACACGTCACCCAATAAAAGTACGATATGCGTTCTTTACTAGCACCCATGAGACTTTCTCCAGGTAGACCACATGTAAGACCACAAAACTCAAAACCAAAGTCATTAGCCTCAAGTTGATGCCAATGTAGAGTGGTGACTCCATAGAACAGGGTAGAACTGCCCCGTGGGTTTCGGAAACTGTAATTCTTTACCGGAGTAGAAAACCTCATCTTTTCCCAGCCGAGCAAATGGCAGGATCAAATGGACTGTGCAGACTGCCGCCCAATGTATAGCCACTATGTCACCAGAACTCCAAAGGCATTCCACAGACATGGTAAGACTGCTCCTTTATGGAAACCCTTTACCGGAATAGAAAGCCTAGTCTTTCTTCTCTGGAATGGCTGCAGGTTTCAAACTGCGGAACTTTCAGTTAGCAGCCAAACTTGTTACCACCATGCCACATGCCAGGAGGGCTACTAGAACCACACACAAAGAAGGATAATTGTAAAAACTTCGGAATATACAAAGCAGCTTCTTGTATGACATTATAAAATGGAAAATCAACAAAAGACTCTCAAGGGAATAAAGCAACAAATATATGGAAATTAAACATACCCTGCTGAACAATTAATAGGTGATAGAATAAATGCAATTTTGAATTCTTGGAATGAAATGCGAATAAGAACACAGTATAGCAAAACTTCTGGGACATAGCAAAAAAAAAGTGCTCTGGGGGAAACTTATAGCAATCAATACACACACAAAAAAAATCTGTACCTTAACGTGCAATATAATTAAGAAGACTAAAAGTAGTTCTTTGAAAGAATTAATTAAACAAGCAGAGTATTTGCAAACCCATCAAGGAAAGAGGCAGCTTCAACTCACTCATTGCCTTAAGTAGAGTCTGATTCTCATCATGACTCTATAGGACAGAGTATAACTGCCCCGGGGGTTTCTGGACTCTAGCTCTTTTGAGGATTAGAAAGCTTCATCTCGAATGACTGATGTTTTTCAACTACTGACCTTGCAGTTAGCAGTTCAGCACATCGCCCACTACTCCAAGACTCCTCCAAAACGAAACTCATTGTCATCAAGTTGATTCCTGTTCATAGCCAACACATTAAGAAATGAAATGGGTGCTGTCATGATGGTAGTTTTGATTACTTTCTCAATGTTTTATCTAAATATCTTCATTGTTAACATAGCTATCTGTGTTCATTAGAACAGCTCTCTAATTGCTCCGCAGAAGAGAAATTACTGGGGGCGATGTTCAAGTGATCATAATCCCTGACTCTTACTGTTGGTGTCAGGAGCTGTAGAATTGGCTCTGACTCCCAGTGTACAACAGAACAATGTGCAACAGAACAAAAGAGTGGTCCAGTCCTGGGCCATCCGGATGTTTAAAACCATTAGCATGAAAACTAAGGCCAGATTTGGAGTTGGCCAATCCACCTCATAGAGGGTTTTCCCTCTTTCATTGATCCTCTACCTTAATAAGCAATACGTCCTTTTTCCAGCCATTGATTTTTCCTATTAATATGTCCAAAGGACATAAGACAAAAGTCTTGTCATCCTTGTTCCTAAGAAGCATCCCAGATGTACTTCCTCCAAGACAGGTTTATTCTCTTGGCGTTGTTTTAAATATTCATCACCAACACCAATTCAAATGCATCAATTCCTCATAGATCTTCCTTATTCATTGTGCTGTTCTTCAGCATAAAAAGCGATTGAAAATCGCTTGGGTCAGGTGCACCTTAGTTCTCAAAGTGATATTCTAAGGTTTAACACTTTAAATACATCTTGTTTAAAAGATTTTCCCAATGCAATATGTAGTTTGATTTCTTTACTCTGCTCATATGAGCATTGATTGTGGTCCCAAGCAAGATACTTTAACCTTTTCCTTGTTTATCATGTTGTGAGGATTTTTGTTTTCTGTACGTTGAGGTGTCATCCATGCTGAAGGCTGTAGTCCTTGAGTTTCATTAGCTAGTGCTTCAAATAGTCTTCAGTTTTAACAATCAAGGTTTTGCCATCTGCTACCACAGGTTGTTAATGGGTCTTTATGTTTGTCCAGGTAAACTAGAGAAACAATTCATAAACACACATATGAATATAAGGGTATGGTTTATATACAAGAGGAATAAGACATTGAGAAAGCATCCCAACACAGTCCAGTTCAAAATGATAAGTCTGATATTAGCTCATATGCCTGATATCAGTCAATAAAATCTCCTTCTGACTCACGAAGTCACAGGCCAGTGAATGCAGAGTCCCGGCACCAGCAGGAGTCTCCCCATGGCTCCTCGTTTCCAGGGCTCAGGGTCCATCAACAGCATCCAGTGGAGGTAGAAGCAACTCAGCGCTGGCAGGGCTCTGCACGTGACTTCTCCAGCTTCAGAGGTATGGTTCCCTCAGGGCAAGGCCATGTGGCTTCTCCTCTGGCTCCTCCAGCTCCGCAGACGCTGCCATCTTGTTTTGTCCATAGTTGTTGTCTCTCAGACTAACTCCCAACAACTGGGGAGATAGCTTCTCATCTCCATGAGGGAAATATCGCTTGATTTCCCAGAAGTCTCAGGAGAAAGCCATGCCCACATGGAGGCCTCATTGGCTACTCCATGGCTATCTCCAGATGAACAGGCTAGACTCCACCCCTACATCTCAATCATGAAATCAACATAAGCACATGACCGCCACAGTCTTCCTTCAATCCTAATGCCAAGTGCTTCTTCGAATAGCCCAGGCTCTCAGGTTATTTGCTCAGCATAAGATGGAATCAATATGGTGAGAGGTTACAACCCTGATGACAACTTTCCTGATTTAAAACCATGCAGTAGCTCCTCGTTCTTTTCAAACAATTGCCTCTCTGTCTTGCAGGTCCTCCATGAACACAATTACTTCTGTGTTGCAATATGCATTTTTGCAATGTTATCTTTAGTCTATTATGATCCACAGAGTAAAGTCCCTTTGTACAATGAATGAAAAATAAGTAAGCATCTTTCTGGTGCTCTCTTCCTTTCAGCCAAGGTCTTTCAGAAAAGTTTTACCTGCATGTGATATCAAGATATTATTTGATATTTGCATTCTACTGTGTCACTATTCTTTGGAATAGGAAAAAATATGGATCTCTTCCAGTCAATTGTTATAACAACCCTGTTCCTTTTTTTTTTAATATATAAACACCAGTGAGGGCTTCTGGCTCTGCATTAACTTATTGAGGAATCACAATGACTAGTCCCTCCATTCCTGGACCTTTGTTTATGCCAAAGGCCTTCAGTTCAGTTTGGCTTTTTTCATTCGATTTCTCTGTGATTATGTATCATATATTACTTCGTGGAATGGCTGAATGTTGGCCAATTATTTTTGATACAGGTACTGTTTGTTTCCCTGCTACCTTCTTTTGATATCTCCCGCATCTCTCAGTATCTTGCTCATAGAATCCTTCAATATTTCACCTCCTGGATTGAACTGTTTCCCTGACCAGTCATAACTCATTTCTAGTTTGTTTAACATATTTCCTATACAGCGCTGGTTAGAGATGGTGTCAACTAGACACTCCAGTTTAGGGGGTGGAGTCAAACCTGCCAATCAAGTTATAGCCTGGTATCATCTCCTTGATGTCAGAAGTCTTTTGTATAAGATGGAGAGACCAGGGAGAGTGAATTTGTCTTGAGCCTATTCGCCTTCTGCCTTGCATGATCTTGTGTCTGGTTCCTTGATCTCCTATTGTGTCATCTGCCAATCCAGGATCTACTCATATACTCCCAATATTGGATTCATTCAGCCAAATTCAGACTTCTGCATCCACTATGCTCTGCCCCTTCCTTCTTCATCTTGGTCTGTTTCCTTCATCTCCTGTTTATCAGCTTACATGTATCAGGAGAAGTCTGACTTGAAATTGTCAAGATTTATCTACTTTTATAAGTATGTGAGCCATTTTCTATACAAATTCCTTTCTTTATGCAACACAACAAGTGCTGCTGGCTTTGTTTCTCGAGGGAACCCAGACAAACACAACACAGTATTAGTTTAAAAGGTGCATTGTAGATTTGCTCCTATTTTTATCATGTGATATTAAGATCTGTAATTTACTAGTTTAAAGTCTATCCTTAATATCAGTTCTATCTCCAGGATGTCAAAGGATGTCCATGGGCATCTCCTGAAGTTCACACCTAGGCAGTTTTAAATGGCATTGCTTGGTTCCCTTTTAATTGATTCAGTTTATCTTTATTCATTTTTAAAATATATTCTTTCTGTTGTGAAAATACACAAAAGAATGTACACCAATTCAATAGTTTCTACACTTACAATTCAGTAACATTAATTACATTCTTTAAGTTGTGTAACCATTTTTTAGCATCCTTTTCTATGTCTTTTTTTAAAAATCACTTGATTGAGAGCTCATACAACTCTTATGAAAACCGATACATACATACATACATTGTATGCCAAACACATCTGCACATTTGTTGCCCTCAAACAAATGTACATTCTCAAAACATTTGCTTTCTATTTAAGCTCTTGGTATCAGCTCTTTCTTTCCCCCTTCCCTCCTTGCTCTTCCTTCCCTCATGAACCCTTGATAATTTATAACTCATTATTATTTTGTGAGATTTTAAACTGTCTGACGTCACCCTTCACCCACTTCCCTGTTGTCCATCCCCTAGGGAGGAGGATATATGTAGATCCTTATAATCTCTTTGTCCTTCATACCCTGCCTTCCCTCCACCCTCCTGATATTGCCACTCTCCACACTAGTCCGGAAGAGATCATCTGCCCTGTATTTCAGGTTCCTATCTGTACCAGTGTACATACGCTGATCTAGCTGGATTTATAAGGTAGAATTGGGGTTATGATAGTGGGGGAGAGGAGGAAGCATTGAAGAACTATAGATAAGCTATATGTTTCATCATTGCTACACTGCACCCTCACTGGCTTGTCTCCTCCCTGAGACCCTCCTGTAAAGAGATATCCCCTTACCTAGAGATAGGCTTTGGGTTCCCAATCTGTACCCACCCCCCTCATTTGCAATGATATAATATTTAATTTGTTGATGCTTGAAGCCTGATCCCTTCGACACTTCATGGTCACACAGACCGGTATGCTTCTGAGCTAGATGATTGCTTGTTTACGTTCAAGCATTTCAGACACCAGATGCTGTATATTTTGATAGTCAGGCACCATCATCTTTCTTCACCACGTTTGCTTATGCACACGTCTATCATGGTGGGAAGGTGAGCATTATGGAGTGCCAATTTAATAGAACAAAGTGTTCTTGCATTGAGGAAGTACTTGAGTGGAGGTTGAGTGTCCATCTGCTGCTTTTAAACTAGTCCGATAAATATATACACATAGATCCACTTCCCCCTCATCATAGAGAAATATATGTTACCTATGTCTTTCTAATCTCTTTTAACACAAACTCCCTGCCCTCTGGGTTTCTTATCCAATCTTTCTAGTTTCTGTTTTCATTTGTTACCATATAGATTGGTCTTGAAGGAGCACACAGTTTAAGGCCTTGGATCCATTCTTGATAGCACTGATAGTTTGATAAACTTCTTATTTGTACATATTATAGTTTGTACATGCTATAATTGAGTATTGTCATTGATGATTCCCTGTTACTCTATCCTATCTAACTCTAGTTATAATGTTTTAAGTCATGGTAGCTAGATATATATGCACAGATGGTTGTTTTAAAATCAAAGTTGTATGACATCTTAAAAAATGGGATTGGTATTTCCAAAATTAGAAAATGTAACAACATAGCTTATTTGGTAGATTGTTGTGAGTCACCTATTCCCCCAAGTACCCGAGGTCTTAATAAAAATAAAAAACAGGGGCAAGGAGGGGGCGTCTCACAGTATAGGCCGTAAATTATTTTTTCCACTCTCTTTCTTTTTAATATTTTACTTTTTGGACACAATTATTTATATATTAGTCATAAGTACTTCATCACACAATGTGACATAATTGGCAACTCATTGAAGACTTGGGAATTCTCCCTTGTCTGTACAGTAATAGTTTCTTATAACAAGAAACACATGTGAAGTTTTTCTCTCGTTCTTTTTTTTAACTACGTCTAGACTTGGGATCTTTCCCAGGAGAGCTTCCAGGTGTTTATCTAAGCATAACAGGCCAAATTACTATATTTTTCAAGGCTGGGAAACCGAAATGGCATAGCAAAATATATAAATGTGACTGGACAGCCTCATAACTCTAAGATGGCTTTAGAAATTGGAGAACTTTGAGTGAAATTAGTATGTTGGAACTAGAAATTGATTTTAATGTAAATTTATATTTTTGGCTTCAGTGGATATAATTGTTCTCAGTTCTTTTCATATTTGGTTCTTCTCTATCGCTTGTAAAATGTGAGTTTTCCTGTTACCATAGTGCAAGTTTTCACAGTAGGCCCGTGATCTCAAATATCAAGTCATTTAATATAATTGAACTAATTCAGTGTTAAATTCAAATGCACACAATTTACTCAGATCCTGGTTTAGAATAAGGTAAATAGTATCCATACTAATTCATTTTACAAAGTGTACTGATCAGTTTGCCTTTTCTTCCTCCTGTCACCAAACTAAATTCTCAAAGATTCACAAAAAGAAAATTTTCTGTGGCAGTTATTGACCTATTGTGTTCACCTAAATCTACTTTTCTATCCTCTAGCTTATGATTAATGGATTTAGACTATTCAAGGCATATATATTGACTGTCAGAAAACTTCATGTATGTTTTATCAATGAGGAGGAATAGGGGATAAATCAACCACATTGGTTTTCAACAGTTTGAATAGGGTTTGAATGGTTATCTACTAAACAGTTATCTACTTTGTCTAGAACTGTCTACTAAAGAATAGATAGTTCTAAACAAAAAAAAAGGTGGGAACATAAGCAATATGTTGGCAAGTACAATAATTATTAGCTTGCTTAGTTATTCTCTTTATTATTATCCTATTTTAATTCAAATAGCATATGAAGTGGTTTGCCAATCACTCTACCCCTTCCCCAGGATTTTTTTTTATTAAAAATCATTTTGTTGTGGGCCCGTACATCGTTTTGCACAATACATAAATAAACATACTGTGCCAGGCACTTTCACGTGTCTGCTGCTGTTATTGTTCTCCAATCGTCCGCCTTTTCCCTAGAGCCCCGAGTATCGGCTTTTCCATCCCTTCCCTTCTTCCTCTGCTCTACCCTGCCCACCACCCCTCAAGGCTTTATACATTATTATTGTTCTGTCATAGCTTACATTGCCCGACGTCTCCCCCTACCCACTGCTATGATGCCCGTCCTTCAAATAGGAGCTTCTGTATAAATCCTTGTGGTTGGCTGTGTCTCTCTACCCCACCTTCTCTCCACCCATCCAGCAGCTCCAATCTCACCACTGGCCCCAAGGGGCTCATCCATCTTGGTTTCTTGGTTTCCCCATATCTCCAGCTCCCCTCTCTACTAGTGTACCTTCTCCAGTCCATCTGGATTTGTAAGGTAGAGCATCATCATGCCAATTGTTTTTCCATGTTGCTTTTGAAAAAGAAAGAGCGGGGAGTGCAGGTGAAGGCAGAGGTCCCCGTGGGGCAGGCTCTGGGGCTCCCCTTGCCAGAGGCCTAGGCCAATAAGGAGCTTGGAGAACAGGAGCCCATGGAGGTGGAGCAGGACAAGCTGGAGATAGTGCCGATGGGGTGCTCGCTGAAGAAAGGGATCCCGCACACAAGCAGAAGATACAAAAACAAGACCGGAAGCTTCATCACTGAATGACACCAGCAATGGGTAATTGCTATCCCATCTTGATTAAAGAAGTTACAAAACAAAGATGGATTGGGAAACATGTCTAGATAAGAATAACAGGACATTCTCACTTAAAATATTTATCACATCCACCAAAGAGGAAATTGAAACTGATTTTCAAAATAATAGGGAAAAAGTAATAATGGGAAACTTTACGTATCAGAATAGATAAGATAAACCTGCTGTCAGAAGAGATTTTTATAGTCTTAAACACATTTACTACTACAAAAAAATATGCATGTGCTATATTGCCTAATTACTTATCTTGGGAGAAGTCCTCCCAAATGACTGTTTACTCACATATACCATGCCATTCACTTACAGGGAAGAACTGAGAAAGTAAATGAAACTGATATAGTAAAAGTTATCACCATCTCTCAAAAACAGACATGAGATATAGATGACACTCTGCGACTCAATAAACATGAAATGGAAAGGTAAAGACATATATAGAGCATGTAGGGAAAGGAGAAACTGAATAAGGAGACATAAGAACAGTAAGTTAACGGGACAGGTAATGTGTCGATAACCCTAAAGTGAAGTAAGGTAAATAGATTGTGACCTAGACCAAAAGAAGAAATTCCAAGAAAACAGGCAAAAACCCTAAGTGTCAAGGTAACCATAGAGCAGTGAAATGGCCAGAAAATAGAGATACACCAGCAACAATCCCTGATCATTTGAGTGGTTCATGCTGGCAAACCTTGAGCCTTTGGAATGTCACTGAGAGATGGCCTATGTTAGACAGGTTCTCTAGAGAAATAAAATCAGGATACTTATGATTATAGATAGAAAGATGATAGATGATAGATAGATAGATAGATAGATAGATAGATAGATAGGTGCAGCACGAAAGAATATAACAGCTAATTAGTCCACCCAGCAGTACATAGGGCCTAGTTCAACTCACTGAAACAATGCAAGTGACAGGCTTTCACAAACTCATGCTCCAGTAACATATATACCAGCAGCATGGTGAAACAGTTCTAGAAGGAACCTCAACCCCTAGTGACATGATTCATGGGCTGGCCATCCCACAAATAGTGTATAGCTCACACGTTGAGGCAGAGGACTAGCTAAAGCAGCCATAAGCTGGTCTGATCACCAGAGAGAGATAGGGGTGAACCTTGCCAAGTCATTTATCTCTTTGCCTTCCAATCAAACTGTGGCCTTAGTAAGTCTATGTGTTCCTATTGGCCATGTTGGCACAATAAACTTACCTATAATATAGCCTGTCTGTCTGAATTCTCGACCTCACTGCCTTGTCATCTTCATATCTGGCCAGGGTCAGCTCCTCATCACTGATTGTGTGGTGCAGAGGAGGTCCTAATGGACCAACTAAATACCCTCAGACGCACTTCTCCTTCTCTTTCCAACCTTCTCAATCAATGGTCTCCATTACCTCCCCAAATCACATGCTCCTACAGCATCACACACGGGCTAAGAGCTTCTGTTAACCCCCAAGGAAATCCATTCCCATGGGTAATTTCTGGAGATGTGCTTTCTTACCATCAGAATAGTGACTAAAAGTACAAGCCCCTCCCTCTGTGTCCAGTAGCACCCCACAAACTCAGCAGTGTGAGTTCCTGGGACACATATCTGGTGACTACTGACTTGCACACTGTTGACTCGTCACCACTTGGCAGTCAACAGTACACACCCTTAGTACTTAATACAGTGACCAATGAGAATGTTTTCTGCACCCATGCCCCAGCCACTCAAATAGACACATCACCTCATCAGTAATGCTAGTCACTATTTAATAGGCACCATCTGGACCTTACCAACCAACAATAGGAGATTCAAATGCTGACATCCAGAATCTGACAGTCTGCAATGTCACATATCTCACATCCAAACAATTCCTACAGGGCATGCACGCTGAATTCTTTGATATTCCACTACCTATGGACATGTGAATTTGGTCACATAGAGCAGATCTTCTCCATTCATTGACATAACACTCTCTCACAGCAGCTATGATGAAATTGTGGCCTGACCTAATTGCTTGAATCAACCCAGAAGGAGATGCTACAGTCACACAAGGGTTGTGCAGGGACTCTAACCACACAACACGTGTCACCAAGATCCTGGGAAGAATCCACTCTTCCACTTTTGCACAACTCAGTAAGGGGCAACATACAAGCATAGCCACAGAGAATTTGCATGTGAGTGAGAACCAACTACCACATCTTCAAGGGAAAAGAGACACACGTAGACAAAGGCATACATAGATTAGAACCTCAAAACAATAATGAAAATAATCCAAGGAAAATAAAGACAATGCAAAATCAAAAGAGATAATGCTCAAGATATGTCAAAATACATTTTTTGGGGGGGACATCACTGCCCTCTGGTGGTGGGAGTAGGAGGCCCAGCCTTTGCTCCATGGAGCTGGAACAAAATACATTTTTAAAGCACAAAACATACACTTATAGCCAATATGGAAATATAGAAATAAATTAATTAACTTTTAGAGTCTCAGAGATAACAGATAATTTGGAGAAAAAAACACAAGATGATAAGATGACTCAAACAATTGGAGAAAAATGAAAGAGCAGAAAATCTTCCTGAAGAAAAATGATAAATCTGTCTCATAAAGAGCTTAAAAGGTGGGGGCTGAGCCCCAGTGGTGTAGTGGTTGTGTGCGGAACTGCGACCCACTGGGTTAGTGGTTCAAATCCACCAGCAGCTCTCCAAGAGCAAGGTTGAGCCTCCTACTCCCACCAGAGGGCAATGATGTCCCCCCCCAAAAGGAACTTAAAAGACATGTGTAGGCCTGTGAAAGAGATCAAAACACAGACACAAATCTACAAGGCTGCAGGAAAAACAATATAGGACCAAAGTGGCAAAATAAATAGACACATAAAAGACATAGCAACCACTAGTTGCCCAGAATATTAATAATAAAATATCAGAAATAAATAATTAGACAAAAGAACACAGAGGAATAATTTAACTAATTAAAGGATCATCAAAATTGAGGGGAAATCCCTTGATAGTAATCTCCTTGACTAGCAAGCTGTAAAAAAGAACAGAGAAAGTCAAAACTTAAGTTGACCACCATAATATACATCTCATCTATAATTATATGTAATGATTATTCTAGAAGTAGAGAAGAACACAGCTAACTTTTGAAGATTTTTAATATGAAACATCCCTAATATCACAAAAGATGAGAAAGTTTCTATCCAAGAAGCTCAATGAAACTCAAACAGAAATAGATGCAAAAGAAAATCACAATGCTATATCATAATCATACTTTCCAAAACAAAAGTCAAGAAAAGATTTCTAATAGAAATTCAGGAAAAATTAAAAGTTACCTACAAAAGTGCAACAAAAGGACCAAGCTCTGATTTTTCAGCAGAAACAATGCAGGCAAGAAAATAATGAACGGGCATATCTAAAACCCTGAAATAGGAAGAATTGTCAGCTAAGAATAATATTTCCAGAAAGACTGTCTTTTATATACAATGCTGAAACTAGGGCATTCCCAGAAAACCCTCAAGTTAAGGGAATTTGTAAAATCCACAGCAGCCTCACAAAAAAATCTTAAAGGAAGTCCTTTGGCTAGAGAGTCAACAAAATCAGAAACAATCTGAGCCTGAGACACATGCAACAGTATCATCCAGATATTAGGCAAGATTAAAAAATTCACAAAAGCAAAATAGCAGACTAGCAGACATGTGGGCTAATGTCAAACTTATGCACTTGATCGGAATGGAGCTGGGATGCTTTCTCAACATACAATTGCTCTTTGCTATAAAGCTTCCTCTGATACACATGACTGTCACAGAATTTGTTTCTCTAGTGAACTGGTCTAACACAATATTCTGGTCCAACAGCAAAGATCATTCTCCAGAATAGATCACATTTTAGACCCAAGCTAAAAATACAAAATAATACAAACCATGTTCTCTGATCACAAGGTTATGAATCAATGCTAAAATGAACAGGGGGAAGAAATCCGTTACAACAAAAGAGTCATAACCCTCACAGCTTCATTTGAGAACTTTGCCCAACATTCAGGTTTATTGTAACATCAGTTATACTGGAACGATCTTGAACCATTAAAAAGGAGGGAATGCTCCCCAATTCAACCCCAAAAGCCAGCATAACTGTGATACCAAAGTCAGGCAAAACAGAAAGCTTTAGACCAATTTTTCCAAAGAATATAAACTCAAAAATTTCTGAACATAGCTAGAGATATATTCAACAGCTAGAAAACAAACAAACAAAAACAGCCAACATTATTCTCAATGGAGAAAAATTTAAATAGCTTGTCTTAAGAATGGGAAACAGACAAGGATACCTTTAATTATCGTTCTTATTCCAGGCTGTCTTGGAAGTTACAAATGGAGAAATAAGACAAGAAGAGAGGGGGTGGGGAAGGTGTATCCAAATTGAAAATACAGAAGTAAATTGTTTTTATTCACAGAACATGACCCTACACAGAAAATCTGAGAGATTCCACCAGAGAGTTTCTGGAACTAATAAAGTATTCTGCACTCTAGCAGAGTATGAGACCAACACCTAAGAATAAGTTGGGTTCTTCACTAACTAACAAGGAAAACTCAGAATCGAAACCATTGACAGTAGCCCTGTAGTCAAGTGAAATCCCTTAAGATGTCTTTCCTACCTGTGTCTCCGTAACTCCGACCAAGTTGTTTTGTGTTGTTGTTGTTGTTGTAAGGCGCTGTTCAGTTGGCTCCAACCCAACTGTGTGCAACAGAACAAAGCACTGCTTGGACTTGTGACATCCGCACAAGGGTTTCTATGTCTGAGCTCAGTAGCAGCCACTGTGACAGTCACTCCACTTTACCAAGCATGAAGTCCTGGCAACTTTGGACAAAGTATGGAAGAGGAAATCTTGCCACCCTTGCCTCTAAAGAGCATTCTGATCCTACTTCTTTCTAAGGCAGATCCATTTATCTTTTCAGCAGTCCACAGTATGGGGTCTGGCCCCACAAACAAATGGGTCCTGAGACACAGCTATGCGATTAAGGAAGAAATTAGCAACGGACAGCAGAACCCTTGCTTCACCTTACCTGATGTCAGAATAAAGAGAGTAAATTTATTTTCCAATGGGTTTATATAGTCCTGAGACTTCTAGGCCCCCTGAAGGCACATAGAGTAATAGGGGTGGGGGTGAAGCTGCTCGAGTTAAGTTAGTGACTTAACCATGGATGTCATCCCTGAGCTCTCCAGGGGATCAATCTATGATCAGTATCAAAAGGGAAGTGGCTGCACCTTGGGTAGGATGGATAATAGAACCTGATTACCTAAAGACAGATGATGCAGAGAGCAGCCAGACACAAGTGGGGAGCTTCTTTAAAGTAGTACTTTTGTGGTGATGATTTTCAGAATGTATATTGGGCGTCATCTCCACCACCCAATTGTGAGAGCCTCCCCCCACCGGGGTTGGCCTCCAAACCCCATAATTATGAGTGCAGAGAATTTTGCTACTTAGAATATCATCCAATCCTTCTGTATTCCACACCACAATACTTTCAACATTCTTCTCAAGCACCATCATTCTTCGACAGTCAATGTCCACCTTTCACATGCACATGAAACAATGGAGAAGACTATGATTTAGGTCGCCCTCAAAGTAACCTCCCTGGCTTTCAATACTTTAAAGAGATCTTATGTAGCAGATTTATGTCATTCAATAGGCCTTTTGATATCTTGACTATTCTTCCACGAGCATTATCGGTCCAAGCAAGACAAATATTTTGACATCTTCAAACTTTTCTCCATTTATTATGATGTTACCTATTGGTCCAGTGGTGAGGATTTGGGGCTTTTTCACACTGAGTTTTAATTCAAACTAAAAGCAGCAATCCTTGAGCATCATTAGCAAATACTTCAATGCTCCCTTACTTTCTGCGAGCAAGGTCCCGTCATCTGCATATCATTGGGTGTTAATAAACTGTCCTCCAATGTTGGTGCCACATTCTTCTTTATATAATCCAGCTTCTCTGATTTGCTCAGCAAAATGATTGGGTGGGACTATGCAAAGAGGATGTGTACAACACTAATAGAGGGAATCGATCAATTTTCATTACCACACCCCTGCCTAAAAGGGTGAGCCATTTTTGAAGACAAAGCAGAGAAAGAAAGCCTAAATTATCAGAATAGCACATCGCAGATCTCTGAAGTGGGAGAGACCAAAACCAAAGGCACAAGAGACTAGCATGCAGACTGTGGGAAAGAATAAGAGGAGCTACTCACCTGGGGGCCTTTTCTCTGGGCAAGGCCTCCTCCAACACAGGGAGACCCTTGCGACTCCTTAGCCCTCTGCTGAGTGCCAGCCTGCTGGGTGAGTCTGAAGGAAGATGCTGGTGTGCACGGCAAGAAGGGGGCGCAGATCCTGGGGGTGGGGACAACTGGTTCTGGCAGAAGAGAGCCCTGACTTGTGCTTTGGCAGGTGATCTGTCTTCACTGATCAGCAGCCCTGGAACACCCTCCAGCCTCCTGGCCCTCTTTTCTCAGACCAGCTGAGGTTGCAGGTCTTCCCTATAGGACAGTGAGACATAGAAACAGGTGGGCTTCCTGGTATGTGGAAGCAGAGGGCAAGGGACTCCAGAATTCACTTGCTTGTCCATGGGTTGTGCAAGTCTCTGGTTTACTTTGGTGGTCATATGACAACAAAAACCAATAAGAACAATTAACAGATGAACAAACAAAAGGCATAAAGATAAAATATCAAAGAAACAAAATTGAAAAGCTGGCCATCATCCCCTTGTGGTTTACAGTGATTACATTGATCAATAATTTTTCCAATGATATTATACAGATGATATGAGGAACTTGTGCAAGTATAGTCCAAGGAATTGTTCCTTTGTGCTGATATTTCTTAATTGATTGAGCACTGTTTGCACTGAGAAGGCTATAAATTTTTATGGGAGCAGAAAGCCTCATCTAGCTCTCTAGGAATAGCCAGTAGGTTTGATTTGTTGACCTTGTAGTTAGCATCCACCACCAGGCTCTTCTAACATGAGACCAGAAGAACTAGATGGTACCCAGCTTTCGCTGCCAACCACTCCAACCTGGACCGCAATAAAAAGTTCTTAAAGGAGGGAGAGAAAAATAGGTGGAAAACAATTCAAGTTCTTGAAAAGGGGTAGGCTAACTGAATTGATTAAAATGTAGGTGAACCCAGGAAGCTAATGCCCAAAGATAACCTTTGAACATGAAATAGAAGTTATTTCTGAAGGTCATTTTTCAATCTAATAGCACATTGGTTTATAAAATAATCAATATCACCCATGAATAATGTTCTCCCTTAAACACTTAATTATATGAGGCCAAACAACTACAAAACAACTTCCAAAAAAAAAAGACAAGGTAAGGAGGAGAAGGATCCCTAAAGCAGTAGAAATGAAACAGAATTTTTTAAAAAAATGAGAATGCTGACAAATTGTGCATCTGTCTATGTGTGTGTGGATAGAAAGAGCTTATGAAACCCAGAAATGTGGAATACCGAAGGACTGGATAAACTCATAAGTGGCCAAGTGCTCTGCACTCTCAAAATCATGGGGTTTGGAGGCTGACCCTAGTGCGGGGGAGGCTCTCATGGTTGTGAGGTAGAGATAGCCCCAAATATACATTCTGCAGACTAGAAATCATCCCCACAAGAGCTCCGCACAAAAGTGCTACTTATAAGATGCCTCCCACTTGCTCCCGGCTGCTCACTGTGCACCTGGAGGCTACCTTGTCTGTAAGTAATCAGGTTCTATTGTCCATCCCACCCAAGGTGCAGCCACCTCCCTTATGATACTGATCATAGATTGATCCCCTGGAGAGTTCAGGGACATCCAAGGCTGAGTCAGCTCAGGAACATCCACGGTTAAGCCACTAACTTCGCTGCAGTAGCTTCACCCCCACTCCTGTTACTCTCTGTGCCTTCAGGAGGATTGAAAGCCTTGTGACTATATAAACCCATCGGAAAATATATTTGCTCTCTTTATTCTGACATCAGATAATGTGAGCCCCTGACCCCATTGTGTGTCATTATTTTCTTCCGTAATTGCACAGCTGCTCCTCACAACCCATTCTGGAGCCAGAACCCACACAGAAATACTTAAATAAATTGCATTTGATTGCAGAAAAATAATTCAAAATCTTCCCAGAAAGAAAACAGAATAAACAATATTAAAAGACAAGCTACAAACGTAAACCAAGGATTTTTTTAACATAAAAAGATATTTAATCAATCAATAGCAAGATCCTTAAAACCTCAAACAAAAATGAACAATAGTAGAAAAAAGGACAGAACTAGAAAATCACTAGATGTTTTCATGCAAAAAAGATGATTAATCTTTCTTGTAACTAAATCAATGCATATTATTAGAGCAATGAGAAGCTACACACTACTTAGCAAGTTGACGGTAGCTCATAATGTTTAATAATACTATATAGCTGGCAATGAGGAGGAAAAGACACCATTGTGTGATGTTTAAGTAAAACAGGTATGAACTATTTGGAAGACAGTGTGGTACATCGATCAACATGAAAAACAAAATCTGGGCTGAGCCCCGGTGGCGTAGTGGTTGTGCGCGGGACTGCGGCCCACTGGGACGGAGGTTCAATTCCAGCAGTGGGGCTGGGCCTCCTACTCCCACCACCAGAGAGCAGTGATGCCCCCCCCAAAAAAAATCCATATTCCACTTCATCTAGCAATTTCACAAGCTGAGATTTTTTCATGAGAGTATATTCTTCTTTTGCATAAAGATGAATGGGTAAGGCCATCATTCAGTGATGATTCAAAGTAAATCAATCTAGTTCCCTTACCTGGTTCCCAGTTTTGCCAGGCAAACTTTAGGACTTCAGAAAATATCACTGAACGAAGGAGTGAACAACCTTCAACACTGCAAAGATATGCGGTTGTAACAACCCCGTGTTCAAGACTGATTGGACAAAGGCTAATATAATATATCCACAAAAGATAACAGTACACAGATCATGGAAAGAAAAAAATTCAGACCATAACCAAGCACTCTTCATACACCATCATACATGATGTTATAAGATGATTCTGTGGGAAGGAAGAGTGTGAAACACACACACATATATACTTATATGTGTGTAGACAGTCTCTAGAAGGATAAACAATTACGGACAACAGCAACTTCCTCAGGGCCGACAACTCCTGAGATGTTGGAGTAGAAAAATCTCCATTTTCATATTGTACTATGTTTTCACTCAATACTTTTAAAATTAAAAATTAGTTAACAGCAGCAAGGATGAAGTAAAATTAAACTCAGGAGGGCAGAGGAAGGAAAATGTTTTATGACTCTATGTGTGATTATGTACAAGTAATCTTGAGTGACTTAAAAATAAACTGTAAATGATTAAAGCCTAGTGAGAAATTATAAACTGTAAAGGTATATGAAGAAATAAAGTTTTCTAAGAAGTAAGTACTCATCGTGAAACTATTCGGCAGAAATATCTTTACAGGATAATACTAATAAAATCTTAACATTTTGCCTACATCTCCCACTGGCATGATAATGGCTGGAGTGATAATAGCAGATATTAGTGAAATGTTCAAGTACAAAAGAGGTAGCAGGAGATGATTAGCTGCCTGCCTTGTGCGAAAATTTTCTGGACGATCAGGAAGAAAAGTGTAGCAATCTACATTCAGCAGGCTGGTTCCTTGACTATGATCGCTCCGCCCCTTACTCCACCCATAGGTAATGCAATACTATGGATTGTCTCTGTGATCTCTTTCTGATACTATTTCTCAATAATGTTGCCAAGCATTCTGACTTTCTAAAATGGACTGTGTTACTGAGGCAACCTAAGTTTTCTCAAGTAGCTAGATTTTAGTGCATAGTAATCATATCAATTTCATCCTAAGCCATTGGACTTCAAGACATATTCCCTATTGCCATTGAGTTGATACCAACTAAGACTCTTTATAGAGTCTTCGAGACTGAATGTGTCAAAGTGGCCTCATCTTTCTCCCATGGACTAGGTGGTAGGTTTAACCACCTACCTTCTGATTAGCAACCCAACACTTACTCAACAGTGCCACATGGGTACATGACAATTCCCTAGGTAAAGTGACGAAATGATTCTTAAAGTTAATATCTACCACCCACCTATCAGTTTGTCACATCGTGGTGGCTCACTGTTGCTGGGATGCTGGGAGTAGGGGGTGGGGAATGGTTAAGGAATTATGTCAACTAGGCATTCCTGGCTAAGGGTGGAGTCAAACCTATCAATCAAGTGGCATACTGATGACATTTCTTTCATGTCATAAGCCTTTTTTAAAAAAAGGGAGAGACTCCAGAAAGTTGAATCCTCATTGGCCCATTGCCTTCTGCTAGAGCTGGGTCTTGTGACTGATCCCCTGATCGCCTGTTGTGTCTGCTCCAGAAGGCAGCAGCAAACGATGGATTGTGGAGTCATTGTGTTAGATTCACACCTCTATCTCCACTAGCTTGTACCCCTGCTTTCTCAGCTTCATTATTCTGGTCTGGTTCCTTGATCTCCTTTTGCTTCCTGTACATCAGCTTCTGTGCACCAAGAGAAACTCAACTTAAGTCAGATTGGATTTGTCTATTATCTCTGTAAGCCATCTCTTGATATAAACCTCCTTGTGTACAGAAAACACACAAGCATCACTGGTTGTGTTTCTCCAGAGAACCTGACTTAGCTCAGATGCTAGAAGTCTTGTCACTTGTGTTTCAAATAACCAGGTCACCCATGGTGCATAGGTTTCAATGTAACTTCCAAATTAAGATTTAGTAGAAAGGCCAGGTGACCTATTTTCAACAATCATTCAGGGAAAACCTTTTATTTAGTTCACAATAAAGCATTGTGATATATGGTGCTAGAAAATGGGTCATGAGAGGCACAAATGTTACGAACAGGAAGCACTTCCACACGCCTTTTTTTTTGTAACGTGATTTTGCCAAAATTCCGATGTATCTGATAGGTTTGAAAATATATCACTACATTGAACATTTTCATGTCAAAATGACAATACATGATCATTTTTAAAAGATTTGCTTTTTAAAGCTTTGCCAGAAGGATCACATTTTTTATAGGAGACATGATAATTTGACTTTTCACTTGTGAGATAATCATGACTCAAGGCTAGAAGGATGCCTTACAACATATTCAACCCAAGGAACTCTGCCAGTATCTGCACTGCCTAGTGCATTGATGTATGATGTCTTTACTAAAATAAGACTCAGGTGAAATGAGATTCATTGCAAAAAATATGGATAAGTGTACATCACACTGGACACTTCAGAGTTGCAGATCCAGATATTATGATTATGGTGTGTTAGACAATGTGTATCAATTAGCTCTTCAAAATTCTTACAGTGTTCACCAATGCTCATGGTGCAAATGTTCCCAAAATGGTAGATTTCAAGCTATTATTTTGATATCACCAGGACACGATCTACAACAAAAGCTCTCCTGAGTTGGCATGACTTGGTTCCAGAACACTTAACTCAGTATAAATTTCATATTCTTTAGCTTAAATTTTAACACTGCCAATAGACGAGAGTGGCAAGCTATGTATTTGCTTCGTAACCTCAAAATATTCTGTTAGGAATCGGATGATAGTTCATGCTGAACATTTATGAAAAGGTTAATTGCAACAAAGTGTTAGGTTAAAAAGTTAACATGAAAACTCTATGTGGACTCCCTCTCCAGAAGCGTGCACTACAGAGGACAGCATTAAAGATACAGCTCAGGGAGAAGGTGCAGTCTACTCAAAACACATGGGAGCAAACTAAGAGAGAAGGAGAGAGAGAGAGAGAGAGAGAGGGAACCACCAAGCCCTGAGGACAATATTCCTGGTTGGAGCAGCCAATGTACACAGAGGACTGAAGGGCTGGTCCCACCATGAGACACAGTGTCCCCTCACTGACCCATAGCACTATGGGGAACAACACAGGAGACAGAGTGCAGGGATTGTGCCCAGTTTGACTCCCCACATTGGGGCAAAACAGAAAGTGCAACAGAGCAATAAGGGGAAGAAAGCAATGAAGTCCCCAAGGATTTCAGGGGCGGGGTCTGGGACCCCATCAGACTCGATTAGAAAACATTCATGCAGGTCAAAAGACAGATCTGAAACTATTTATAGGCTTTTGTTTTTATTTTTGTGTGTCTCTATAAGATGAGCAGGATAAGCAATCTCAAGGAGAAAACAATGGACCAATAGTTCCCAGGGGACATGGGAAAGGGACAGGTGGTGAAAGGAAAGGGAGAGCTAACAAACCAAGAGACAAGGGAACAGCAAG